>JADLIF010002038.1:0-52648 GCA_016648015.1 Steinernema khuongi | reverse complement strand
AGGACACGTTAGTTCACGGAGAGTGGAACTTTTGGAGATTACAGTATTTTTAAGATCCGTTTTATGTCAAATCAAAATTTGGGCCGATAATGTCTACGGCATATTAATGTACTCCCAAAAGGATTTCAATTGCACCCCATTTCGTTTCATTCGGAGTGTGACAGTTGGGGACCTTTACTATTCAGGCTACAGCGCTGTAAAGGCGATGCAAATGTATCTCTTTTTTCGGCGCTTAAACCATTGCCGTTCTTTATGGTATGTCTTCTACTATCTCATTCGCGGGTTCGTCATAGGCCTATCCCGCATTTCCTAAGCATTTTTCACACACATCGCATATTTTACGCCTCCAACGACACTAGTGAAGGTGTCATTGACACTTTTGTTGTGGTTTCTCGATGGGATATCCACATTTTTAAATTCATCCGATTAAACGACATGAACTGCGAAGTGCTGCTACATCTTGCTGACGATCCACATCACAAACCGGCGAGCATTGTGGTAGCGGGCCCCTTCGCCTATGTAGGAACACTATGTTTGTTAACTTACTCATTTTGTTCCTTTACTGGCTATTGTTTAGGTCATTCAGCAGCTGTTTTCTCTAAGCCTTGCATCGATGTCTACGATATTCGCACAAAACAGCGCATACTGTCGGCTGACTTGAGTGTATTGAACGCAGATAATGCCTCTCAAGTGAGTTACTATGTGTCGGCCGGTACCTTACACCTGATCTGCTTTAGATACAATTGTACAAAACAGGTGACCAAGTAAAACTACTTACGGGAGGAGTAGATATCCGCCAATACAATGTCGTATTCGATTTTCAGCGTAAAAGTTTGAGATGTGAGCTCGAGAGGACAATACCATCCGATGCAACTATCAGTAGATTTAAGCTACTCTCTTCGAACATTCTGGGCGTGGAAGATCGCTTTGGTGTCAATGGTGTCCCTTTACTTGGCAATGCACGGCATATTTCCATGAAATTTTGTGAGTTCGAATAGTTGATTTTTATTATAGAATACTCTTATTTGCCAGCAACGTAACTAGGAATTTTTCTAGGTAATGGGAGCTAGTGGCGTCAGATTAAGTCATATTAACAAAGTTATCTATGTAATACTTGAGTTCTCCAAAAAAAAACAAAGAATTTTGCGTTATTTACTTCATTTGCGTTGCAGACATCAGATCAGAGTTTCCTACAGGCAACACCTTTGTCCCCGCTTTCATGATTGACAACTACTTCGTGTACCTGGACGACAACCTCAAATACGTAGCGTTCGGATATCAATACGCATTCCTGAAACCACGGCGGTTTATCTCCCATAAATCGGACGTCAAGCTTTCGAAAGCTTCGTGGCGCCAAACATTTGTATTCGACAGAGCTGTATTTATCGTGGACATGGACGTAGATATGGATGCAAACGATATAAGAATCCATCTGCTGATGCTGGAGTAAGTCCTGAATTTAGGCACGTTCTAATGCAAGCGTTCAGCACTTACACACTTTACGATGTCACGGAGGATGTTAATTTGGATTCACGCATCCTAGCAGCCACTCAAGACGACGAGGCGATCTACTTGGTGACTCTCGACCGCACGCAGCACACAAAGATAGTTAAACTTCCAGTGAATGAGAACATTTTGCGTTCTTTGACACGCGATAAGTCGAAAACCTCGCTGGAAAGCACAAAAGGGCTGACGGCTGAAAGGGTTCAGAAGGACCACTCCTGTCCCATTTGCATGGAGCCCTATCAGATTCCAAAAATATTGGGCAAGTGTGGGCACAGTCTCTGTGAGAAGTGCGAAGCAGTGATCACAGAGCAGCAAGGACCACATCGAGTTAAGACTTTGAAGTGCCCCGTTTGCCGAGTGGTAACGAACCTTGCCTATAATGAAGTGCTTCCGACAAATTGGTCCTTGAAAAGTATGGCGTGCTCCTGTCGCCATTCATGATCGGTCGTTTAGATATTGTCGAGAACGCTAGTAGTCCGGAGTCCAATCCGCAGTTGCAACCTTTGGCCGCGACCTGTTGCTTGTGCTCTCGGACCACCAATCTAAACGAATTCTTTGAGTGTTCCAAATGTCCTTCCGAGCTTCACGTTACGCAGGTGAGGCTTACCAACTTACAGGCAGAAAACACATTTCTCTCTTTTTATTGTGTTTAGCGCTAACCAATCTTTCCATTTAGTTTCTGGTATGTGCCATCTGTGTACTCAAGCAGCACTCGCATCACTTTTCTAATGTGACGGCAGCTGCCTTCGTCGATGACAAAGAAGTAGCCGAGGCTCTTTCCCAGATTCAGCCGCCACAATGGAGTCCAAATGAGGAAGAAGTGAAGGCGAACGAGATGGCTTCCAAGGTCACAAAGAAGATGGCCAACCGAAGGGCCGAGGCAAGTAGCGTAGTCAAATCGATGAAAACGTGTGCCTATCTAACACGGCAAGGGTTGAGCAGATACATCGACAACCTGTCGTCCATCTATGAGGACATCGAAAGGGTAAGAGCGCATCTGTCACACAGGGCCTAAGACTGACCGTTACAGGGCAAGGCAGTTCTGGAGCAGATGTCAGGACTGGTCGACGAGTACCTCAAAAGTGATCTTGTGCTGCGTTGACGTCTTCATATCGACCCAATTTAAAACCACTTCCTCAAATCGATCACAGAACGTTGCTTGGGAAAACACAGAGATGTGCTCCATCTGAATAAATTTTAAAAATAAAAATAAATTTTGTAATATACCTTGGCGATCGGAGACATCTTTACAAAACATTCCCAACTGTCCGAACTAATCGAATGGAGATGGGGTTGATTTGAAAGCAGATCAGATTTCAGCCTAATTTTGAGGGAATAAAAGCTGACTTCGGATACCTGTCGAGGATTATATGGGCTCAAAGTATGAGCCAAAGGTAAGCTTTAGGTTCAAAGTTGACCCCGATGGTCAAACGATAGTGCAAACTCAGTAAGAGGTAATTTGGGACACCCTTCGAGGAGTATATGGGCGATTCCGATGGTCAGTCCGATTGTGAGTGAGAATCTCATAGGTTGATATTTCTCCTCCATGAGCTTTGCAATTTACTCTAGAGGTACGTAGCTTAAGCGATCTCGGATCTCCCGGTCCCGACGGTGAAATCCTGGCTTCTTGGCTCTGGAATGCTCCTTTGACACGGAACTTTCTAAACAAAATTCCTTCGGCGTTTTATGATTTCCAAATAGTGCCCAGTCATTATTTGCGCTCCTGCTTAGGTCCGGTATGTCGGGAGTGCAGAGCGCGAAAACAGTCCAGGGTGGGTGGATACGGCAGGCTCCATATGAAGTGGCGAGAAAAGAAAACACAACACGTAATGGATCAACTTGTTGTGGCCGACTTCGTTTCCTGGTTGTGACTCTCGCCTACTTGGTCTCCGATGCTCGACTGAAGTCCAGTGCACGCTGGGAGGTTAAGGCGGCGCCGCCATAACAAGCGTGGCAGAGGCCGTCTGGTTCACCGGGTTCCACCTTAGATCAACTTTGGGAATCTCCACAGAGAAGTCGGCTCTAGGAGCTCGTCTCAGGATAGGATCGTGTGTTGGTGCATCAGTGACAGCGACCGGTTCCTTCTTTCCAGCAGGTGAGTGACAGAAGGCGGAGACACAAATCACGCCAGAGTTGTGTCTCTCGGCGCACTTGAAGATAAGGTTGACATCTCTTTTTTGGGTTTATTTTTTGGGGAATAAATTATGAGTGATTTTTGGTTGAAGGTATTCACGAGGTCGGTATTTTTCGTCCTGAGAACTTTGGAGGCTGCGCGTAGCCGACGTTAATAGGGCGTTTTAAGTAGGATGGCCCAAGCTTCTATTTCAGTTTTTACTAGAGGCTCTTTAGATGGAAGGTCCTAAGCATCTTAATTAGTACTTAAACCGATAGATCAACCCTTAAGTCGCTGATGTTCTGTTTTCTATGGTGTGTGAAAACTGATCGACTATCTCTTCCATCTGGGTAGCACCATATCGCAGTAAAGTACAATTCGATTTACAGTAAACTCTTGCGTGAATGACCTTAGGAGTATTCCGCAACGTTTTAATCCAATCAGAGGCCACTGATTGCGCAGGTTTAGAAACCAGTTTGGACTTATCCTTTGTTTAGTAAACAAAGAAGAAACCTAATCTTGTTTCCCTTCAAGACCACTCAGGAGTAAAGATGCTATCGTATTTGTAGAACCTGGTTTGTATCCGAGGCGAAATGTGGAAACCATATTCCTCAACATTCCAGCACACCCAACAAAGTCCTTCCTGGCCACTCCGGGTGGAGACATCAGCTTGATGGAATTGCATAAGATGACGAAACTTGTTGATTCCACGTAGCTCTTTCACTTCCTTCTTCACTCCCTCCGATTATTCGCACATGAGCTACATTCTATGGCCCTGTTGCACTTGGACTCCCCGAAAGTTTCAATTAGCCCAGCACAAGCAAAACAGGGTAAAACAAAACAAGAACTCCGGAAGTTTTGCGGTTTTTCTATTCCCTGGACCCGGAACATGTTTTCTCCAGCTAATCTACCTGTGGCGTGGTTTTCTAATAAGGAGCAATGGATCATTCGATTAATCGTTTTGAATCATTGCCTACTTCACTAGGATCTTCTACGTAGTAGTATGGACACTCTACCTGCCTGCCAGGAACGACAGCTACATATTTCCGACAAACTTATGATCGTTAGGTCTTTCTTTCTTCTTAGAAGGGCACAAAATGCGCTTCTTGGTCCAGATGCATAGCTTTTAAACCTTCGATTTCTGATTTCTCGGCATTCTAGAAGCTTCTTATCTCTTCTCGCCTCCTCTATCTGCGGTCCTGTTTTAAACCCAAAAAGACACGTTTTTTGAACATGGATGCCTTCTCCTTCTGCACAACAAACGTTTGATGCAAACGCTGATTTGTTAACGCGTTCCCGGCGTTAATTCTTGACACCACAACAAGCTTGTCTTCCCGTGACGTTCACCCGAAGGGCCTGCTCACTGATAAAAACGTGCGGACAAGGCATCAAAGGCGACTACGGGTGGAGCGGAGCTTCGAGGAAGCGAAGGCATAGGCCTGCGTTAAACCTCTCTGTCGGTGTTCGCGTTCTTCTTCGACCTTCTCAGGGTCGGAATATTCGCACATTAGATAGGCTAAACGTGCACGTGGCCCTGAACGGCGATGAGTCCAGAGCCTCTGAGTTCTTGCTCCTTGAATCCAGAGCGTATATTATCTCATTTGTAGTCGTGTGTTAAACCACAAAATACATTATGCCAATGCCTTTCCCTTCTGCATGACAACAAGCGTTCGATCCACTGATCTGTTAAGGCATCAAAGTTGACGAGCCATGCCTTTAGGAAGCAACGTCCTCTAAAACGCTGTCTTTGTCCTATCTTTGCCCCAATAGTTTTACTCTCCTCTCCTCACTGTTCTACCTTTACCCTGGTTTGGCAACGCTACTAGACATCAAAGTTTCCTGTGCTTCTAGGAGGCGAAGTGCTCTTAAATGCCATATTTGTCAACTCCCCCCCCCCCAGTTTTACTCTCCTTTTCTTATATTCCGACCCTGCTACTAGGCATCAAAGTGGGCTTCAACTGCCAGTTATGCCTCAAGGAATGAAACTCCCTTAAATATGCCCTCTCCGGTCGGCCTCCCTCACGCTTCTTCCCGCCTGATCACCGCCAATCGCAGCGAACTATCTTCACACCATCCGTGCCGTTTTCACAGCCGCAACAGATTTGACACGTCGAAGCCGTTTACAGTCCATAAAATGGTTTCGCACTCCATTTAAACACCTGACTCACCCCATCCACCGGTCGCCTACTACGTTGACTCCTCTTTTCATCCACGGCAACCTTTGTGGCCCGCTGACGCGCGAGATAACGCGCCCCAGATAGCGTCCGCATTCTTGAGAACTCCACCTCTCCATCTTCTGCCAATTAAATTGCCTTAATTACCGTTCTGTTTCGTTCTGTTTGCTCTGACCCCGATCTGGAGTCCGCCACCGAGCGCTTCCAAATTTATTTGCCATAAAAAGCGTAAACAACCCAACCTTCCCAAGGTCGCGTTTACGGCCTGTCAGAACCGCTATCAGAGCTCCTTGCGCGCATTAGAACCTTCCGAGGCTCGGAAACCCGTCCCTGACTCAGCTGTGGGGCGACCAACTTGTGCAAAGTCCCTCTCGTGCACTTCTTATCGCGCGTTTTCGATCGCCACCTATGGAATTACTCGATCATCGTAAATTCGGACATTTCGCCTCGGAAGGCGAAGCGGAACAAAGTGTCGTTTACGGCGTCCACACTCCATAAAATCTTTTTTTTTTGCTTCCCGAAGAAAGCGCCGTTCGCGCTACCGTACCCCGGTCGGTCACTACTGTTCGCTCCAAAGAAGTAAGATCTACCCACCTGTTGGGCTGTTCCTGGGCACCAGAGTCCACAGACTCTCCTGGAGGCTGAGAGTGCTTCTGAAGGGCGTCGGCAGCAGGAGTCCTAAGCCGATTAGCGGTGGTCGCGTTTGCACATCGGCCCTACTATTGTCATGGAAGGCACGGTTTTTGCGCCGAATCCAGCAGGTCACCCCCGACCACCGCCAGCGTTTCGAAATCATCTTCGCTGTAATAATTACCTTCTTGTGTTTGATCTGTGCCGTTGTCTTTGATTAAGCACCCGCCCCCCACGAACTTTCCCCAAGAAGGTCGTCGCCGCAGGAACTTTTACTTCCACTCCTCCGTCGCTTATCACGGGAGCCCGCCGGAGGGTGGGTCCTCCTCCTTTGTGAGTCACAACCTCTTCGCAACTCTTTGTGGACTCTTCGAGCGGTTCTCGCCTTTTTTTGTATCCGAACCGCGTCCGATGCTCGTTTGGGCTTTTATGTGTTGGCGATAGCGCGATGACACACGCGACGGTCCTTTGTCGTCGGGTTTCCGCCGCCGCCATCACAGTCTCCGTCCGGAGCGCCTTCTGGACAGTCGCCGAGCCTCATGCACGCCTGTTTTCGGCCTTTTCGCTTTTATGAATGGTTTCGCGGAAGGTTATCCCACGGTGACGCACTTGGGAATTCTGCAACTAAACTTTGTTCGTATGGTCTAGCAGACGCGAGGGCGATAGTACAAATGGAAGCAATTGCGAAGTGATTCAGAGCAATTACTAAAGAGCGCCAGCGACATTCGCCAACGTTGCCGCGTTCTTGAGAGCTTGCAGGGTGCTAATTGAGACATCGATTAGATTGATCGTAGACTCTAGACTCTAGTCTCTAGAATCAAGGCTGTAGACTGCAGACTGCAGACACAAACTGTCTAGGACTCGATCAGATGCTTCTGCATTGAAGTTCAGCGCTAATCCTCTCGCCAGATTGCTACCGCGCCCTAAGATAAAGGCGCGGCGTGACCTCAAGAAGCCCAAGCTTTGGCTAATCATTGATCTCTGAGCGTAGACCATCCACAACAGTTTCACACTAATCTCGCGCCCGTGCCTCCTACTGTGCCTTGGCTGAATTCCTTAGCGGCGTGACCTTCCGGACGGAAGCCCAAAGAACCGTTCGAGGAGCACGAATGATAGTCGTTTGGATGATTATCGGTCGATTGATCGACCAAAGGAGCGCAAAAAACGATGCAAATCAAGTAGACAGTGGAATCTAAATCGAATGTACTTTTGCAGTGCGTACTATCCCAACACTGCCCTCGCGCGCCTGATTCTTACCGTAGCCTGGGGATCCAACGTGACCATCGGAAGCCTCGGGGCAGCCAAGCGGAAAATGGTGCTCCGGAATGTCGCCGTTTTGCATAGAAGGAGGAGTCTGGGGGCGTTCGTGTTGCGAATGTACATTTTGGTCGGCAACTTGACAATTCTCGCGAATGCCCTCGCTCGCCGCGTCGGCGGATTACTTATCACTCGTCCTTTTAATTGGGCGCGGAATCCCTTTGTTCCCGTCGCTTGAATCGTCCTTCTTCTTCAGGTTGTGTCCCGCATGGGTCGCAAACGGAGTCGCAAGTACTCTCGATGGGCGCCCGAGGAAGCATGGAAGGCCATGCTCCGGTGCCTCAACGAGATCGAGCAGGCGGACGTGGCCACACAGACCCAGGAGCTGATCATGGAGGAGCTGAGCGTGACGACGAACAACAACTACTTGCACACGTCACCGGAAGCCGAGGGGCACCCCAAATTCCGCAAGAAGGGCACCGTGGTCGCTCCCACTTTCAAACGTAAGTCATTCCCGACGGCGCCTCCGTGCTGAGGCGAGGCGCGCTTCTTATCGCTTCTTGCCTCTCCGAGCACCGTCGGTGGTCGTCTTTTTTGGAATGTCGCGTCGGCAAACATTCCTGTGCGGAGATTTGAATGACCGTCGTGGAACCTGAAAGCGTTCCAAAAGAGCGCCGATTTCCCTCGGGCAAACAAAGCCGCTGATTTGGTTATTTGCTCAAAATAAGCGATTGTTTGCCTTCTCGTTTGTTTTTGTGTGTTCGGAGTTTTCGCAATGTTTACCGTAAATGAACACGTGCTTTGCAGAGGTGATGACGTGTGACGCGGAAACCCAAACAAGTTGTGTCCTCAAGGAGAACGTGGACCCCGAGGTGGAACCCTGCTGCTCGGCGACGTCTCCAGAAGTCTCCGGCGACACTCCTCGCATATCCCGAAGACTCACTTCCGGGATCGCCAAGAAGATCAATAGGAGGGCTGCCAATGCTCTGCAGCCAGCCAACGACCTGGAGGTGTCTTCGGAGGCGCCTCTTCCGAGGGCCATCCGACGTCCTAGATCGGTCTCGCGGCCTAGGAATGCTCACCAGCTGAGGAGATCGAATACCACTGGCGCCACGGATGCACTTTTATGCGTCAGTCCGCAGAAGCAGCCCAAGAATCCAGAGTGTGAAGAGACGCCACTGACCCCTCTTCCGGTCGCCAAGGAGAATAAGATCCCAACTCCGCCACCACCTCCCCCTCCTCCGGCGCCTGTGCCTCCTCCAGCAACAAGGACACCCGGCCCCCCTCCGCCTCCTCCAGGAGCTGCAAGGACCCCTGGACCGCCACCGCCTCCAGGGCCTCCTCCTCCGCCCCCTCCTCCACCACCTCCTTCAAACATGAACCTGGCGGTGAGTTGTTTATCTCCAAGCTTCAAGACGGTTGACCTTAAGTCAGCAGTCAATAGAACACCTTTCTTAGTTTCCTCTTGAGTCACGTTATGCTCTCTAGAATGGCATCAAAGGGCTCCTTGGGATGAACGAGTACAAAAAGAACAAAAAGACGACGACTATAACCTGGGAGGCAGTGCCAAAAGCATCGCTGCACGGCAAGAACACCATCTGGAGCAACTACAAACCTCCAAAGCTTTCGGAGAACGTCAGGAATCAGGTTAGATCGTCCTACCGTAGTATTCACACCCCATATGTGGATTCAGCTGGAGATGGTCTTCGAAAGGCCCTTGACAGGAACGCCCTTAAGAAGCTGTCCGGCCACTCCCAGGAAGGTAAGGGAGCTTCTTGGCTTGGAGCACAAGCGTGCCCTCTTGATCGAAATCATCCTTGCGAAGTAAGCGTACTTCTCAGGACTTCATCCAACTCCTCCTTATTAAGGTTCCGTCCTCTGAGTCCGAAGGAACTAGTCCAGGCCATCGTCGAAAGAGGGAACACCCTCGACCCGGACAAGCTCGTGAAGCTGAGGGATCACTTCCCCACGGAGGATGAAGTAGGCGTAGAGGTGTGCTCTTCTGATCCTCATGTGAAGTGCTTTAGCTCGGCGTCTACCGGAACGCCGTCGACGAGGAGAGCCTTAGCGACGCCGAGAAGTTCTGTTACCACGCCGCCAAGTGTAAGACCATCCGTCTCCGCGTCGAGCTGATCGTCTTCAGAGAAGAAGTCCACATTGAAGTCAGTAAAAGAGATCCAGCCTATAGGGTTAACCAGTGGAGTTCAGATCAAACTGTGTGGCGAATCCGCCCAGCGCCTAGCAGATGCCGCGGACATCTTGGAGAACAGCGAATTGGTCAGGACCTTCCTCCACCGTTGCCTACAGTTCGGAAACTTCCTGAACCAGGATTCCTACGCAAAGAAGGCAGAGGGATTCTCCCTGACTTCACTCGTGGATCGGGTCCTCCGGGCCAAAGGCACAGGACGGCACTCCTCCTCAACCCTGGTGGATCTGCTGGCGGCCAATGCAGGAGACGACTTCGTGGGGCTCCCGGACGCGCTGAAAGTCCTCAGAGAGTCCCGCCGCGATGTCCTGAGTGACCTGGAGTCAAGTGCCATTAAGATTAGAGACTCCTTGTTGGACGTCCAGGCGAAGGTCCACCGCTGCGAGGATGAGGCGCTCATCGCCGAATGCCTTCCCCTCTTCGAGGTAAACCGAGTCCAGGCGATTACCGTAATCAGTGTTGGCTCCAGGGTGCGACTGTCTCCAGCGACCGGGTTCTTCTGGAGGTGAGGAAGCTCCGCGAGAAGGAGCGACTGCTCCGCGAATTCTTCTGCTGTCCGCTGAAAGAAGAGACTCCGCTCAGTGACATCATCGCGGTCACCACCACGGCCTTCTCCATCTTGGAAGACGCTCTACTTACGCACCAGTTGCGGAGAGAACGACTCGGTCGACGAACTTTGACCTTGAAGACCTTGTAGGGTATCTCGTTGAAGTATGATCTCTGTTTTTGTAAGCTACTCCGGTTGCCATATCCTCCATTATCTTCCCCAGTTGTGCCCGCGCCTTATCATTCGGGTCTCCTTGCGAGTATTGCATAACTACTTGTATCTCTATAGCTTTCGCTCGCGAAGACAATATATATCTCGGGAAACCTCTAGACAGAGGTCTAGACAGAGAGATGAAGTAGACGAGACAGGCACATAGTCTGGGAGGGATGGGGAGGTCACTTTACTAACTTACCAACCATGAAGTGGTTGCTTCTGGCCCTATTCCTCTTGGCTTCTGGCGTGTTGGCCGTCGAAATACAACGGGTCCCGGACGGACTGACCTCCTCTCTTCCTGATGGTAACTCCTCTCTCCCGAGCAGTACTCCTCTCCCGGATAATGTCACCCAGCCAAGCAACACCACTGCCCTGGAGAAGATGTTCGAGCCCATCTTCCGCGTCTTCAGAAGGGTGAAGAAGTTCATCGAGAAGGATTCTCCGATCCGTAAGTCCCTTTCTCTCCATCTAGCCTCCATCTCCACGTTTCAGGACGCTTGCACGACTACCTGAGCACCTGGAAGGAGAAGGCGCCCTACGACAAGTTCTTCGAGTTCTCTGGCCTCACCATCATCGTCGTCCTCCTGCTCTGCTGCCTCTGCGGACCGTGCATCTGCTCCGCGCTGTGCTGCTTCTTCAAGATTTGTAGATGTTGCTGCTGATTCGTGGATTAACCTTGACGATAAAGACTCCTCTATCGGTTTCCATCGCGTAAGCAGAAGAAAGCGAATCGCGAGCCCCGAAGCGTTTTCCGTCAACCGGTTCTTCGTTTCGCTTTTTACGAGGGAAACGCAGATGCGCCCTTGGCTCTGTTGTCGTTTGGACGGCCACGGAACGCGGAGTTCCCAAATCTGTTCCGAGTCCAGAGGGGCTTCTAATTGGCCGTTGGGAGGCGTCTACACGCTCCAGAAGCTCCACTCTGTAGAACGGCCTTTTGTGCCCCCTTTTATGCCTGGTCTTAACCTAGCTGATTGTGGCGACGGGGCGGAGAGAATTGCGCAACGAAGAACACCGACTACTTAAGCAGCGCCGTTTGAGGTTCAAGGCGCCTCACGGACGTCGAGTCCTTCAGCGAATCGTGTGTTCATCTTGTTTGCGCAAATCCGTCGTCACAAAAAGCTCGAGGGCGTTCCCGCAATCAAAAGTGAATAAAGTCGCCTCGAGCAACGCGGATTCCTAGATGACGCCGCTTCATCATCCCTGCTTCCATGGAGACATCCGCGCGTCCTCTTCCATCTTCTTCTTCCTAGATTACGTGCTCTCCAGCTCTTTTATTGCGTTCTTCGTTGGGATACGGTAGCCGCCACTGTTTCTCTCCAAACAAAACCCGAGTTGGACAGTCACCGGTGAAACCAGTTCGGTCTCCGTAGAGCGCTAATTTAGAATTTTTGATAGAACCAGTGAAGTGGGAAGCCGAGAAGCGAAAGTAGGCTCCAGAAGGTTGAAGAGATTCGGTTTGATCCCATCCTCATTCTTAGGCTCTAGAATCAAATGGGACCTACTTCTGAGCAATCCAATCAACCGCGCTCTGAACTCGTCATCCCCGGGTTACGGTAGCGGTGTCCGCCGCTGTTTCTCCAAACAAAACCCGGGTTAGCTAGTTACCGACGAAACCTGTTTCCGAGGCTTCCTCCTCCTCGCGGCTTCTTAAAAACACGGCAAAACACCTCCGGCGCGTCTTCGTGCGTCGTGCGAATACCTTCTTGTTACAACGCCTCTGCTGTGGGTCATCCACGTCTCACTTTCCCTTTCGTTCCGCTCCTCGGCCGTCTTTGTCTCGACGCTACTTAGACGCTCTAATTGCAACCAACTTTGTGACTTCCAGAGACAATGACTCGTCGGTTAGTGGTGACGGTGCTCGGCTTCCTCCTGGCCTTCCTCGCGCTTGGCAACGCGCGCTTCGAGGACCGCTACGACCTGGCGACGCTCCCGTGGGACTTAAGACCCGTCTCCGACTTCATAGGGCTGTGGGAGTTGGAGAACTCCAGCGGACACACACGACAGCTCCCGCCTCCTGACCTCATCGACTTCGCCATCAACCCGATTCCGAAGTTCGGAGCCCGCGCCGTCAACATCACGTAAGTGGGAGAAGGCGTCAGAAGTAGGACCCAACGCCTTCTTCAGGCACAGCTACTTCGACCGCGAGAAGAACGTCATCCGCTCGGACTACGGCTTTATGCCCGTCAAGAACGCCACCAAGCGGGACCCTCGTATCCACGTCGCCTACTTGACCACCAGCAGCGAGGGCTACTCCATGATGGAGCAGGGTACGGTAACTGGCCCCAAGATCACCTTCCACCTGAAGCAGTTCCTCCGAAGGACGTTCGACGTGGAGAACCACGGCATCGAACTCGACATCCGTGAGGTGAGCCGAGGCCGTCATGTGTGGTTCTCAAGTAGACGCTTTCAGTTCGAAAGACAGTTCGAGCAGAAGGACTTCCACCACATGACGATGAAGCTCCGGGCGGAGACCGCCGTAGACACGGAGCACTACACGGCGAACTACAGGAAAGTAGCACCCTGAAGTGCCTCGGCCCGATACTTGTACATAGCACCAAAGTCGAGATAATTAAATCCATTCCATCACACATCTGGTCAATCGTTTTATCGTAAAAGGAATCTGACAACAACAATTCGAGGCAACAACAAGTTTATCAACAATCAACAATAACAAAATAACAAACTTAAACAGTTAGGCTTCGATCGATTTTTTGGACTTCTTCTTCTTCTTTTTCGGAGTTTCTCCGTTCTCAACCTCCGCAGCCGGGGCCTCAACCTTGACTTCCGTCTCAGCTGCGACTCCAGTCTCGGCCTCAAGCGCCCTCTTCGCGGCCTTCTTCTTCTTCTTAAGGATCTTCTTTACAACGGGCTCAGCCTCTTCAGCGGCCTCCTTCATGACATCAAGGTTCTTCTTGGGAACTTCGCCATCCTCGAAGAACTTGAGTCTGTCTTCAACCTGCTGGCGCAGGTGCTCGCCGAAAGTGGGCACAGGGACTTCTGAGAAGCAATCGATGCGCGAGGCGATGGTGCACTTGTTGGCCAGGAAACGGCTGATTCTTCCCTTGTTCTTGGCCGAGGCGCGTCCGATGAAGGAAGAGTGGAAGAGAAGACCGTACTTGGGGGTGTTTGCTGAAAGGAGATAGTTGACCTTAGCTGCTACGAGTGAATTACTTACATCGTGTCTTGAGAGCACGGAAAAGTGCCTTCTCGGCACCAAGGATCTGGATGGTGGAGGCAGGATACTTCGCAAGATTGGTCAGACTTCCAGCGTGGGAGATGAGACGGGCGCCGACCTTGAAAACAAGAGGTAAACAAAGGTTGTGAAGCGATGGAAGCTAACCTGTTCGCCAATAAGGGCGGAGAGGGAAGGAGCACAGGAGTTCATGCGGTCCTTGATGTACTCGTGAAGACGGTGGCGGTACTCGGTGAGGGAAGCGACGCGATCAGCGAATCGCTCGATGTTCATGAGATCCAATTCGGAGATGTCCATACCCATGGAGGTGCGAGCGGCTTCGATGATCTGAGCGACCTTCTCTTCGTCCTCGATGACTTCTGGAAAGAAAGAAGCGGGTTATACAAGCGAGATACTTCCACACGGCTTACCCATCAGTTTTCCGCTAGTTTCCTCGTCAATAGATTTGCGGTCCATAATAATGCTGGCGCACTTGACGTACTTGTACTGGTCGGGGACAAGCTTGTAGAGCTCTGGGTAGTGGTACGAGTACCATTCACGGATGCGCATTCCGAAGAGGTTGATGTCCTTGTCAAGTTGATCAAGGAGGGCGATCGACTGGATAACCATGTTGTCGACTCGGTGGACATCGAACTTGACCTGGAATTCGGCAAATTAGCAAGCTGATTCATGTTAAGGAATGACAAACCTTGGAGCGCGAGTAACTGTGTCCGAGGGAAAGCTGGGCCTTCGACAGCGAGTGGTGGGGAAGGTCCTTGGCCAAGCGAGCGAAATGGACGCGGATTCCACGGACGATTTCGGGGACGACACCGGTGAACTGGACCTTCAGGGTGGGGAACTTCTCTGCGATCGATCCGGCGAGCTTGCCATCGTTGACGCCGAGGATGACCTTCTTGCGCTTCTTGGGAAGGTTCTCGTCGAGGAAGGTTTCCAGGTTGTCGTGGACGATACCTTCGGAGACGGCCAGACAGTTGTCCAGGGCGGCTTCGGTGTTCTTGAAGGCGTCGAAGGCGGCCATCTTCACGATGGTGCAGAAGCGCTGGGCCTCACCGATGGCGAGCTCGACTTCCTGGCTCATTCGTCCAATGTCTTCGAATTCGCTCACCGTGAGCAGAGCATAGCCAACGGCGTGCTCGTAGAGCACGAAGTTTGGAGCCTCGGACATTTCACCCAGTCGAAAAAACTCTGAAGAAACAAATGGCCATGTTAATAAAGATTCTGGGTGAGAGCAATGCACGAGGCGCGAAGAAACATAGCATCCCGGACAGCATCTGGTGCCAAAATATGTCTTGTTCTCGCTCAACCAAGCCGGGATTTCCCGGATTCACGAAACCAAAACTACAAAAACGACAAACAGCGTGACGCTAGAACTTGGCGCGCAAGAAAAATCATTTAGGGAGAGCGGTTCGCCATCTCGCCGCTATAGTTCACGCCCGTCGCACACATTCAAAGACATCGTGTCAGGACCAATATTGTATGAAACGCGACTGTGAAGACCGCTCCTTGCTGTGGAACTGTGGAAATGATCGCACTAGAGTTGGACTGGATTAGCCGGCTGTCAACATCTTGCACCATAATGTTGGAGAACAAAGCACGATGTGACAAATTCCGTGAATCGCAAAGCAAAGCGCAGCGCTGTACACGGTCAGACTATCTGAAGAAGCATTCAGCTGGAAGCCGCATACTACGAACACTGAGGTGAGAACAAGGCCGTAGAAGGCTCATCACAAGAAGCGTCTCAAGTTTCGAAACACATCACGGACCGTTTCCATGCAGGGCAGGTTGTGCACGTCTCGTATCATGAGACTCGAGACAGAGACAAAGGTTGCGTCGAGTCTAGTCTGGAAAAAAAATGACAGTGTTCGGTCTCGTCCGTGGTACACACCGCGGCCACACATAGTCTGGAACCAATGCGGGCCGGGGTGTGAAGGTCTGAGACATTCCTGACGAGACCAAGGGTGCAAAGGTGTGAGTCTAGTCTCGAAAGAAGACTGCCTCCTGTTTCGTACAGCCCTAATACAGAGTCAGACCGTTTAGAAGCGATATCACATATCCCCTCACGACCTGCCTTAACCGTGTTTAAATAAAATAAATTACAAATCCCGTAAACCGAACAAGATCAGGACGATCAGCTGGAAGCTGCCGCCGGACGACGGTTCCTCTTCAGAAGCTCGCTTTCGAAGTGCTCCGCAGTCATCTGTCCCAGCAGACGCTCGCAGCCCGGGTTGAACACGGAGTACGCAGAGACCTCCCCTTCGCTGCGGTTGCCCAGGTTCAGAATCATCAGGAGGAATAGGAAGACGATGAAGAAGACAGCCCCGAATTCTATCCACGCCATGAAGGCTTGCAGAAGTGCCCAGACCAGGAACGTCGCTGTCCAGCAGAGACGAGGATTGGAGTCGCAGTAGGAGCGCCACACCCGGAAGGGGGCGATGTCGAAGAAGTCGAGGTGCACGTGGTGTGCGATCCTGGAGAGGAGGGAGGGCTTCGGCGGAAGAAGAGCCTGGAATCAGGTGATTAGATGGATAAGAAGACTGCAGACTTACCTTCTCCCTCCTCGCGCGCTCCTCTGCCTCTTTCTTCTGACGTTCTTCTTCGCGTTGCTGCTTCTCCAGGCGGTACGCCTCGAGCTTCTTCATAGATTCGCGCAGAGACATGGCCGACTCCCGAAGACGGAGAAGGATTCCAGAGAGGAGAAGGCAAGCGACTGCGCCACGAGTCGAACTTTAATTGTCACAGGTTCGTTTCTGTCTGGTGCGTCGCTTTGCTCGTCTGTCTGGTGCGGTTACGGTATGTCTGTTTCTGATGGTCAGACAGGTTGTGAGGCTGGAAGCAAGTATGTGGAGGGACAAGGCGGTGGTTTATCAGGAAGTTGACAAGCTTCATTGTTATTTTAAAACGAATAGGATAGGTAATGAGCAGATCCTTCCAAAGGCACGTCTGCGCACTTTAAGAACGTCAACCTATCCAAGTTCAGCGATTAATAATTTAGGGAGTGCGTAAATTCCGCTTAATGATATTGACCTCTGGCGAAAGATAGATGAATTCTAGAGTTTTTTGGCAGCATGTAACACGTAGGAAATTGAGTGCTTTTTAAATCGGTCGCATCCGTTGTTTTCCGTCCGCTTTGTTCTCCCTATTGAGTTTCCTACCGAGATCCGGTTTGTCCCTTCCTACAGGATACTGTGCTTTCCCATGTTTGATGTTTGTCTTCTTTGCAACATCTGGCGACGAACACAAACATTTTTGAGGCGTAGGCTGACGAAAACAACCTCTCGCTGTTCTGAGTATCCTCTGAGAAGGCGCTGGCTTGTGGGCTAATTACTGACCTGTTTTTGTTTATCCATACCCCTCTTGATATCGACTCTCGTGTTAACTGGATGCTTTGTTGTTTTCCAAAGGCGGTCTTTGACCGCATAGATTACTGCGATGGAACCACTACAGCAGAAGACTTGTCAGTTAATTTGGATCGACATCTCAAGCAGCTTGTGCTAATGTTCAGAAGCGTCTTAACCCTCCATTTGACCACCCTCCTTCACAAAGTATCGCAGCAGAGGATCGCCGAGAATTAGACAAACAGGTCTCACTCACCGTTTTTCGAACCCTGGGCCTCTTCCGATAAAAAGTCCGAGAGCTCCCGATTGTCTTTCACACTTTCTTGTTTCGAT
Organism: Steinernema khuongi; assembly: GCA_016648015.1. Taxonomy (NCBI): domain Eukaryota; kingdom Metazoa; phylum Nematoda; class Chromadorea; order Rhabditida; family Steinernematidae; genus Steinernema; species Steinernema khuongi. The sequence goes on along the minus strand of JADLIF010002038.1, from coordinate 35,141 downwards.
GGACAAACAGACGAATTGAAACCCATCCAGTCTTTGTTTCCGCGCGCTGGCGATAATCCAAGGTTCTATAAGAGCAGGAGGCCATGTGGACTATGGCCAGAAGAGGATTACCATTGCGAGTTTGAAGTGGACCGGAGGGTTTCCAAGTGTTTTGTGCGGTTATAGCGCAAAGTACTTCGGTGGTCTGCGAGACTCTTCAAGGTGATCGACCGCAAGAGGAAACCATGTAGTTACTGTACTGATATGGTGAATTTTGAGTTCGACCTGTTTAGCCCTGCAGAGAAACGGTCCTTCTCGTTCCACTTTGCAAGGTGATGCTTCTGGGTTTATGGTATGAATCTCCTTCCTTGTTTGTTTTTATGTCACTCTACAGAGACTGGATTGTTATATTCGCGCGAAATCTAATCGAAGAGAAGTAAAAAGGAGCAAATTGCACAGCAACCCGTGGGTTTGCAAACTTAATTAAGATTCCAAAAAATTCGGTGGTTTGTGATTTTTGGACGTTCCGTTTTTTATATTTTCATGTTCTCCTTTTGCTGGTATATTCGCTAAAACATAGATGTTTTGATCCGTTTTGGCACCGAAAACTGCTTAAGATGCCTTTCCCTTTCCTGTTCTTCCAGTTTCCACACACCTACAGCGAGCACAGAAGCCCTTGGCCCAGTTCCCAACACCTCCCTTCCCCGCCTCGCTTCGAACCTGTCATCTCGCCAAAAACTTGTCACCTTCTCGGGTTACCTAATCGTCGGCCGGCCAATCGCCTTTCGCTAATCATCTTCGCGGAGGCGATCCGCTGACCGTCGACTGGTCCTCCATGACCGCGCGAGTATCAAACCGCCCCTCGCCTCCTTCTGTTTGCTCTTCGTTTTTCCCTCGGGCCCCTTCTTGTGCATTTGCGCGCGCATCAGTTCTCCCTGGCGGCGTCGATTACCTTCTCACTTTCTTTTTCAGGGTTCTATGCTTCATTTCGGCTCGTTGTGGGGCGTCCTTCTTCTCGCCACACTCACGGCTCCCCAGAAGATTTCCTGGTGCGAGTACTACAAGGGACTGGGAGTTCCGAGTCCAAAGGAATGCGAGGTCAGGCCACGGGCTATATCACGTCCTGTGCCCAGGACGGTAGCTCTTCGGGTGCTTCCCCCTCAGGAGGAGACACTCACTACAGGTAGGGAGAAGCTCATCAATCTTTGACTCAATCTATCTGCTTACAGTAACCCAGAAGCCTTCTTTCCCAGTACTCCCCCTGTGCTACGGGCGGTTCCACAGCTGCATGGCCTCCTCGACCGAGTGTCAAAGCGGCACCTTGTGTATAAATAGCGCCTCCAACTCCAAGTGCTGCACTTCGGCCCAGTCTCGCTGTCCCGCTCCCACGGAGATGAACATCCAATGTCGTTCTTCGAAGCCCACCAACTGGTAAGCCAGTCCCAGAAGGAGGTCCTAGATCACGCCTTCAGGTGTAACGCTGACTCCGACTGTGGTTCCAGCGAGGCGCACGTGTGCTGCGCCACAGGATGCGGCTACAATCGCTGCTTCAATCTTCTGAACTTCGCCGATCGGCCTTCCGTGTTCGGAGTTCCAGGTATGCATGATCCAATGTCCTAAAGCATCTAAATAAGAACCATTTTAGATAGAGGAGACTACCGTTTCTTCTGGCTGATGATGTCGCCCGACTGTCCTGACCCCTTCACGATCCCGCTGACCTGCTCCATGCCCAACCCTGTGTCCTGGTGCTACCAGCAGTCGGACTGTCCTTCGATGAACGTTCTCCAGCCTCGGCGATGCTGCAGGACTTCTTGTGGATACAATGCATGTCACGTCAAGATCGAAGGACGCTGGATGATCGCTTGAGGTCCGTCCCCCTCGAAGTCGCCATCCTCTTCTACTACGGGATACTCATATTTATGGACGCTGATATGTTTGATAGAGAGATATATAGAGAGAACCTTTGCCTAGTGGCCTTAGGTGGGGTCCTGGGTCGAACCCCCCAAGTAGAAGGACCTGCGAACAGACGAAGACGGATGAGGCGTGCTGTTGTTCGGTTTTGCAAAGCGCATGCACATAAAACCAGGACATATATCAGGGAAAATCATAAACGCCAAGTAGCGCAATTCCCATTGAATTATGACCGGATATCTGGACGGGATAACATTCCTTCTGCTCCTTGAGTTGGAAAAATTGACCTGAAAATTCCTCTTCCTATCAACCTACTTCTCCGAAGACACACATAAATCTGGTCGGAACTCGATGCCTTCTTCTAGAAGACCAGAAGCCGAGAGGCGACACCGCCAAGAACAATGGACAGACTGGGTGGCGGAACGTGCGATATTTCCAAATCGTTACAAGACCAACCAGCGATGCTTCTTCGGGGATCTCCGAGAGCGAACGAGAAGTCGGCTTCGTCGTCGAGCCAGTGAATCAGAAGGAGCGATGCAAGGCCTTCATGGACGTGGTATGTTGACGGACGCTGTCCTACAGGTTAGAGCGGGACAGCTCGTTCAGGTTAATCGGGTCTTCGAATCCATGCTGCGGATAAATTCCAGTTTGATGCACCCTAACAGTTGAAAACGCCATTGGAACGGGGGATATCCGTCCAAGGAGCTTTTATGATTTCCAAATTGTGGATTTACTCTGAAAGGGCTCTGATGACCGTCTTATGTTTCTCCTTACTGTCTGCGGAACTTTCTTTCTTCTTTCTATTCACCTTCCTTGCTTCAGGATTCATGTCAGGCAGCGCCGAGAGTCCCAACAGCGCGGGGAACAACGTCGCCAACCAGGGCGCGCAGCCTCAGGCCAGCGGTTCAGCCTCTTCCAGCGATCCCCTCTGCAAGTCCTACAGAAATTCGAACTGGGCGCCCAACCAGATCACGGAGGACACAGTGATGGACTACTTCTGCGACAAGGCCAACCCGTTCTACGACGCCATCAGTGTCAACGAACAATGCAGGATGCAGCAGATGGACGCCCGGCAGACCGCCGAAATCATGCAGTAAGTCTAAGGGCTTGAGATTGGGTCTACTTCGTTTTGCTATTCTTGTCTACGTCTGGTCTATGTCTGTAAAACTTGTGTGCGTCTAGACAACTTACGTCTTGTCTACTTCTGGAAACCTTTGTCTACTGCGTCTACAAATCCATAATTACAGAACGGCCCCTGGACTTCAATACCACCTAATGACCGCGTCACCTCCGCTCTTCGTCATAGCGAAGATCATGCGATATTCTGCAAATGAATGTAAGTTGCGTCCGTCCCCACTATAAACTAACGAACTACTTTCAGCTGCACCAGTTTGCTACTACTACATTTGCAACGGAACGGTCTATCAGTGTCCCGATCTCAACACACTCATACAGTCCCGCTTGTGCGCCTCCGTCGATGGACTGAACAAGGCTTTCACATGCGCCTTCGACAAAGTGCGGTAAGTTTCTGTTTCTTTGTGCTAGTGTCAGAGGGACTGTGATCCATCAATGCATAACTTGTCCGAGTCTTGATCGGTTTTTGGGAGATGGTCCGAGCGATGGAGATAAAAGTGCGCCTTATCTTATTGAGCCTGGATGTGCTTAACTTATCCATCGGCCGGGTTATGCGCACTCTTCTCTGGTTAGGGTAGAGGGGAGGGATCGTCCGGAAGGGCCAGAGCGATCTAGTCTAAACTGTCTAGGAAATCTGATATACCCTACTGTAATTTCGACGTAACGACTCCTTTTTATATGTTTTCTAAGAAATGGAGAATCCAAGATCACAATCAGCTCTGATACTGGGTAAACCAAATCTTTACACTCTGTCATTTCAGATTTAATCCTTCCTACGGGTATTCATGGGATTTCAAGAAGAAGGACGGCGAGGATGGAGCAAAAGCCGATGCTGATGACAGGATGGAAACAAACGACGACGACGCTTTCAGTGAGGATGGACGCCGAGCTGAAGAAGACGAAGAAGAAGTCGGCAAACCGGGTGAGATCCATGGCACCACGTTCCAGAACGAACGGACCAACCGGTTAATGGCCATCCTCTTCGAGAAGTACCCCGCGCCGGCTGATGGCAATATTGTAAGGAACCAGAAGAAGGACTATTGAGTAATTCGATTCATTTTCAGGAAATTCGCCCACAAGGAGAACCAGAGGCGGGCGATGAACAAGAATAAGTTATATTTCCTCTTTGATAATATGTATAGAAATCAAAGTAAACAGATCGGCAACATGATTATGTAGATCAGGGCGTAGATGATGAAGAGCGTTCGACGCACGACGTAAAGCTGCAGGCCGAGGTGGGACATGGCCTGCTCCGCCATCTTCTGCTCGGGCGATGGAGACGGAGGCACTACGGTATTGGCTTCTTCCAGAGAGTGGTGGCTGTTCTGGGTGGAGTTCACTGGTCCCATGTCGATGAGCGTCGCGTCGTTGGTCGGCTGTGGCGAAGACTGACCGTCTTCTTCCGTGTCATTGTCCGAGTCGCCGTTAAGGAGCCTGTAATGGGTGTGACTACTCTTTGATTTCAGAAGGACTTACAGTTGTGGATCAAAGGAGAGTCCTTTGGTACTGAAGAGCCGAAGCTCGCGGAGTCTCTCAGTGAGCGTCGTGATCTGAAGAAGTGCTTCAGCTGGAGAAGGGAGGGAAGGAGTTTACCTGGAAGGGGAGTTCTATGTCTTCGGGGACGATGGTGCTGAAGTACTGGATCAACACGTGGACGACGAGGGAGACCGCGGCGAGGGAGAGATTCACTCCAGAGAAGATCACTGCAACAATTGCGTCTACCGTAATCTTTATGGAAAACGAGTCTTGAGGTGCTTAGGGGCTCTCCAATGAAGAGCTTTGACAATACAGGATGGGTGGTTTGAAACCAAAGGAAGCGTCCTTCCTTCTACCGTAATCTTCGGAGAAAATGTCCTTCCAGAAGGACATGTCAAGTACGTCTAGACCTCATGAAATTCGTCGCACTTTTATCTGCGCCCACTGCTGATGTCCGATGGACCTTGAGAGAGAGTCCACCAGACCACACCCCACTAGACTAGACAGTCTAGTCTAGCAGTGCAGAAGTGCGTTCTAAGTATTTTTAGCCTAAATCAGATTAGGCCCACCCTATCTACATCGCTACTGTTTCATCGCGATGCTTGACGCGCTGCTTACGTTCGCTCGACTGAGCACGGTCCGAGCGGACCCTTCTCCTAAACCCAACCTTTGCAAGACAGTTGCCCTTAAGAGTACGGTAGATCCTCCGGGTTCAAAAGGTTCTCCGCGCACTAGAACCACCTCCCGCATCGCATCACCGTTCCCGGAAGCGCTCAGTCGCGCTAATTGGAGACCCTCTATCACCGCGCGGATCTCCTATCGCGGGAGCCGTCTTCGCTCGGCGAACGTCATCCCCATTTGAGGTAATTAAAGCGATCATAGAATGCCGACCTATTTTGGGCATGGAGTTGTTGCCGGGTGGGAGCTGCTGGATGAGGTCCCAGCCGAAGACGCCTTGCAGAATGATGTTGAGTACGGTAAGGGTGATTGCGACGCGGTGGTCGTCGATCCAGAATACCGCCAGAGCCAGCACACACGTGACCATCTAAAGAGCGACTTGGTGAGGGTTGATACTAGAGGGATAACAAGTCCTTGACAGGCACAGATTGAATTTTCTGCTCTGCAATGTTTTCTTTTTTAGCTTAAGTCGGCCTATGTGATGCAAGGACGATATCAGATAGATGGATGTACTTTTAAGATATCTTGGCTGTTTGCTGGCCCCGCTGCTCTTAAGGGGAATAAGATACGTTGCTTTCCTTTAGCTGCTCCGTGAGGGTGTCTTTCGTGGAATGATCTTTTTGTTTTCCTGCTTTATTTACCCCACATCTAAACCATGCAGAGAGAAGAAGGAAATTAAGCTTCCAGAAGATATCTGATGACCTACTGGATACTTTTGGACTCACCGTCGGCAGAAGGACCGTCAGACCGTAGTAGGGCGCTTGGCGCTTGATCTTCACTCCGAACTCGAGCAGGCTCCAGAACCACTCGGTCTATAACTCTCTCCATCCTCAATCCAGAGGCTTCTTCGCCTACCTGAGCCACAGGCGCTCCTTCCTTGCATCCGTTCGGGCCCCAGTAGCAGTGGTTCCTCCAGGAATCCTGGATCTCCCAGCCTGCAATAAAGCTCGTCAGAAGCCTTTGTGTCCGCCACCCTTTCATTACGTGTAATTCGCCCCATCACCCTCGCCCCCTCTTCCTCCGTGGTCCTCACATATGCAAATTACGCCCTCGGAAGCGACTCCGCTTGAACTTTCATTTTCATCTCCCCGAAAGTGTCCATTTACCCGCTAAATCCACTTTGGAGGTTTGATTTCTCGCGCGTTCATCTCCCTCGCCGGGGGAGGGGCGGAGGCCTGGAAGGCGGCGCCAGGGAGTAGATAAGTGACTCGGAGTGGATCCCTCTCCCTAATTTACATATTCCTCATCGAGCAGGAGGTGTTTTCGACGCGTTTCAGCACGCCTAGATTTTTCTTTCGAACTCCAGAAGATCTCGTGTTTACGAGTAGAAGAAGAACTTTTACACTTTTATCTTATTGTGTTTGACATACCGATGCCTTGGAGGACGCCCTTTCCCGTTTTGCTCCTTTGAAAGCCCCTTATAAAACCAAATACTGGAGGTTCTGCAGTCCTGGCTAAAGATCCTTCCTGATTTCGGACCCTTATCCCGCTTGATCACCATCTTAATCTCCCTCACGCCCTACTCCATTCCAGAAGGACAAGATGACGATTGCCCGCGAGACCTTGGCCCTCCTTGTCGCGTCGCTGTGTCTCGCCGCCGTCTTCGCCGAATCCTCCAACGTCCTCAGGGCGAAACGCTCATCTTCTAGCGAAGTCGACGACCAAAACAAGTAGGCGAGACTAGGCTGATCCCCACGCCCTGAAGGAGGAAATGTCTCCGAAGCACACACTTGTAATCCGCGCGATAATTTACGAGAGACAAACAAGATATGTTTTCGACATGGGTACACACATGAAAACAGAAGAAGCTCAAAGGTCTGCGGCTACCGTAGTCTTTGGGATCAGAAATGAAGTTATCTGATTGAGTTGGAGTTTGTAGGGACCTTCTTTGTTCTAGGGCCGTAGAAGGGGCAGACAAAGAGACAGACAGAAATAGACCAGACAGTAGACTCAGACAAGACCTAGACTCCGTCTAACCTCTGACTCTTTCAGCTACATCGCCAAGGTAAAGAAGTGGTACGATTGGAACGACAGCAACCTCCAGGTGGACAAGAAGTGGTGAGTCGCCCACATAAGACCCCGGCCTGACCCCTACTCTTAGGTACGACTGGCAGACGATCCCCTCGAGCGACAAGCGCCACCAGAAGCGTCAGTTCGGAAACGTCCTCAGAAACAGCCGCTTCGAGTGGAACTACAGCCGTCAGTAGAAGCCCCTCGAGCCAAACTTGATTCCACGATACCGTAGTTGTTGTGTGATCCGACTGTTCTAAAGCCGTGATAGTGTGTATTGTACGTAGACTTCTATGGGTCCTTGTTCCGGGGCCAATACAATCTCGACTCCCAAGGTGTGGGCGGTTTTGGAAGACATATAAATAGCCGTGAGGAAGTGATGGGAAGCGGAAGTCGGAGGCGATTGGGCCACCGCCAAGTGGTTTTATGGTGACTAGACGAAACATCGCGGGAGGCACGGACTCGTCCCACGTTTTGCGTGCGGAAATGTTGCCAAAGTACGTTAGTTCCAGGACAACACGAAGATCTCCGATTATTGGAACTCCTGTGGAGTTGGATTAATGGAAGTGCTTCGGCTACCGTATATGCACTGAAGAAGAAGTGTGGTTAGCAGTTCGGCTCTCCGGTTCGGCTAGTAAGTGTACGGTAGGCAAAGAAGAAGACCTGCTTCCTTTGTACTGTAGCGTTATGACGGATCTAGGAAGCGTATTGGAAACTGTGAAACCTTATCCGTGCTAGGATAACATGAATAAGCAGTTAACTAATCAAAGACCACAGAAACAATACATACATTCACGGTAACAAAGACGAGGGCAGATGTCTGCCTGCCTTTAGGCAATCTGTCTTTCGAAGTATCCGTGTGTGGATAAGAGTTTGGTCAAAGGTTAGCTTAGGGATTGAAACCCACCACCGAGAGAAGACGGACTTGCTGCTGCATTTGAATACTTCATCAGCAGTAGAAGTGTTTGACCTTTCCCGCGCTATTTAATTCAGAAAACCTTTCGGATTTGGGATATTCAAACATACTTCTACCGCAGCACAAAATCTTTTCTATTCTCGACAAAACCAATTCGATTTTAAGACGATTTCCAAGTATTTGCACCCACCTATCCTGTAAGAATCTCGCAGACATTAAACTTGGCATCCTACATCATCGTGGTTAATATTAGCATGTTTTTCCCACGGACTCCTCCCACGTTTTACGTGTGCAAATTAGTGTCAAATTGTGAGTTCCTGCATCGCGCGAAGATCTCCGGCCACCGGAAACTCCCACGGAAAGATTTCAACTTTTGGATTCGGGCTTAAAACCATCGGATTTTGGACGTTAAGCAGTTAGGATAATCATCGTTAGCCTGAGCCGCTTCTTACGAGCTTCCCTTAGAAGTGATGTTAGATTGGTTAGAAGTGATCGACTTATCTACTTGACTCAAAGTCGACGTATCGGCTTATAAAACATCTCTAAGCACAACTGTCAGTACGTCTTGGGTTAGGTACTATCAGATTAATTGGTCAGTTGTCCCACTCATCCTAATCTGACTCTATTATCGCAACTTTAAACGCTATTCTTTATCCCCTATACTCCCAGTTCAACCCAGAGGCTTGCAGCAGTTCAAATAGGTTATCTTCGGAGCCTATTATTAGCTTCCTTTTCGCGCAAAATCTTCCGAAAACCCCAATGCTGTGGCCATTCCATCGACTGACGCATATAGTCATAAATAAGCGGTACTTACCCACCGCATTTAGATTGGAATTTTAAGGAGGATAGATGAGTCAATGTGGCCAACAGGGATGTGACCGAGAGTGCTTGTGAGGTCACGGACCATGAATCTTTAATGAGCTTCTTGTAGGGGTGTCTCGGTTGTCACACTTGATCCCGCTCTGTCAGAATGGATTAGCAGCTAAGAAGCTGTGTCATCTAAGGAGGCCGTCTGTCTTTGACCGCGAGTGGCGAACTACTTGGGATTAGGGATCGAGAAGCCCACATAAAAGCCCACTCATAAAACATTACATCCCTGAAAGCGTATCAACGTTTTGTAGCCTATCGGACGTCAAAGACGTCCAAAGGCCTCTTTTCTAGATTCCTGGAAACGACCACTCAACTAGGAACACCTCAAGTATGTGGGAAGAGGGGCAAGATCGCCACTGATCGTATAAAGAGAAGTAGCCGAATCATTAAGGAGCGATTTTCAATAATTGGATACAAAATTTGCGAAGAAAAAGTTCAAAAATTCTACAGCTACTTCCTGACATGTCCCAGGGGACGCATCAAGGAACCGGAAAGGGGGATGAGAGGGATGCGCACTTTCCTAAGAGTTGAGAGTGGGAACGGACATGTTTTCGCATTGTATGATTCATTTCTGTTTTCGTTTTTTTCGGAAGGAATTTCGCTTTTCCCGAGAGATACGTATCACCGATTGTTTCCACCGTTTCCCACGGAAAAGCAGAAGAATGTGTCTTCAGGTTCCGAAGCCGGAAAGTGTGATTTCTCCACAGCCTTCTACAATACGCCCAGAGACGTCCCATCATGACATAGCAGGACCAAGTGGTGTACAGTAGAGCTCTATATAAGGAGAGATGATCTCCGCCTAACAGATACTTGCATTCAGTGATAGACTCAGAGGCTCTGATTGCATATTCGTACTTCAGATATCCTGCAATATGGCAGGCCAACATTTCAGCGGCGGTCTACCTCCCACCAACATTCCATATGCCATTCCAGCCTAATCCAATGGATATAAGGTTTTATGCATCATTTGCAAAGAAAAATGGAAAATACTACGCTTATATAAGGCTTAAATTTTAGCAAATTAATGTGAATACCAATGCTTCAGGACTGGCTTCAGGAAGCCCTGTTTCCCATAGATCGAAGAAGGAGGATTTGAGATCTCCACAAATCACGGATTGCATAACCCATTTGATTTTCACATTAGCTCGAACTCTCAACCTCGTCCCTCTGAGCTCATCAAAAGTGGCCAACCAACCTGCGACGTGCTTCTTCTGGTCATTGGACATGGGGTCGAAACTGAGCCGGATCATCGGTTTGCTCTTCTCGTTAAGCAAGGGATCCGACAGGTTCACGCGGCTAAGGTCGTAAACCCAGTCGGCGATGACGATCGGACAATCCTGGAACTCACAAGGTCAGGAGAAGGTTCTTCTTTGAACAGAGGAAAGTGTAATACTTTGATTGTGTGATATACCGCCCCCATTCAGTGTTGATCCGAGCTATTAGATGCTAATAAATGCTAATCAGGAGTTAAGGCTCGGCCACGATTCGTTCACGTCCACGTCTACGTCCACGTCCTCGTCCTTATCTACATCCGCGTCCACCTATGCAATCGTGGCCACCCTCACAAATATCAATTCAGTCAAAAAAGGATAAATCACAAAATTTCGAAAAATTTGGCCAAATGTAGTAGCATATGCTTAAGCCAGTAGAAAACCCTATGCGAAGGCAAAAAACCGCAAACGCATGCGATATCCAGAAGATCAGCGGCAGTGCGCAATAAAAAACGCCGACGACGTTCGGCGTTTTTTGTTGTTCGGAGTCCGTGGACGTGGACGTAGACGTGGACGCGAACAATCGTGGCCACCTACGTGAACAAAAACGTGGACGTGGACGTGGACGTGAACGAATCGTGGCCGAGCCTTTATGTTTCTGCTTTTATAACTCTCGGGTCTTCATTTCCACGCGAGACCGTTTGTGCACTCTGTTATAATTGTTGTTTACGGAGCGTTGACTCCTTGCTAACTGATTTATCGCAGACGTTGTTTTTCCTCAGCAAATTGCATTTTGCTTAATTCGCTTGGATCGGTTCTGCTGCGATGGGACACTAACAAACGCCTACGGCCAAGGTTGATCCAGATGTTGACGTCCCTACGTCAGGCGTGATCTTTCGCACTTCGCACCGCTTAGGAAAGCATCTTGATCGTAGCAGAATAACATATATGTACGTGAAGATTCTTGACCTTTGGGTGTTTGTGGGTTTCGAGCACGTAGCTTTAGGATGTGAGCGGGTCTTGAGGCACTTTAAGAGGGCTATTGAAATGTTATTAAGGTACGGAAGTGCGAATAAAAAGCTTGAGTCTTAGATCTTGAGGTATGAAGGAAGAGCACTGTGAGGACAGGTCGGGTCAAGTGGGTTAGATAAAGGAGTGACAGGTACTAAAGAAATCGAATCTGAGCGTCTAATCTACGGTATAATTTACGGTATGAGCGCCAAGAATAAACCCAATTTCCTAGGGTAAACATTCTCGAGTCTAAAGGATAAAGAACGTTTCTGCTGCTACTACATACTTCCTGTTTTCGAATTTAACTCTCTAGATTTAATTAGTAGATTTTAGGATTGATGGACTGGATTGTTGGAATTAAGAAACTAAACCTACTTCGTAGACCCACAGCAGTGACCCTCCAAACGGTACAAACTATGTGTTTGGCACAATACACCGCATTTACCTTCTGATTAACTGTGCGTTCAAGGCCAAATTAGGAATGTTGCATCCCCAGAAGCGATAAGCCGCTATTTCAAGTAATCTCCAGCATCTTGGATATACTTCCGGGTAGTAGGTCTTTAAACGAAAAGCCGCTGCAATTTCTGATTTTCACTTATCTGCCGCGCTAGCTCTTAGCCGGGCTAAATGTTGATATCGAACATAAAAGGTGCCCATTAAGTTCTCACTATGTCCTGGACAGCCTGAGGACAACACCTCGTTGAGCGCACTCTAGAAGCTCCTCAGATGTAGAAAGGTCAGCAAGAATTAGGGTGTTTGGGCCGCCTGATTTTAGCGTTGGAAAGTCCTTCCCCCCTCTTCTCACCTGCTCGTCGTAGGGGTAGTTGGAGAAGTCGAAGAGGCAGGTGACGTGGAAGGTGAACGTGCCCGAGGAGAGCACCTTTCCGTCGCTGTTGACGGTCGCAGGCACGCCATGCATGTAGAGGTGCCAGCCGTTGCCCCGGGCGCTGTTGTAGAGCGCCAGGCTCGGCTGCCAGATCTTCCAGGACTCGATGGCGATCGAGCGGGTGTTGTTGTACTTAGCAGGGTCCCACACCAGGTACTCGTCGTACCACGTCGCCCAGAGCAGGCCGTGAAGCTTCATCGTCTGCTCATGCTCGTCCTAAAACGTCGCCTTAAGTAGTGCAATCCAGCTACCGTAACCCACCACTTCTTCGACGTGGTTGATCATCAGTTGAACCTTGACCTGCACGGTGGTGGAGTCCTTCTTGACAGGTCGATGCTTCCGGTTGTAGTTCATCATGATCTCCGTCTCGATCTCTTTGTTTGGATCGACGAAGCAGTGGGCGAGTGAGAGCAAAGCGCCTGAATAGGATTGTAGAGTGCTTTAGAAAAGGCACTGGATAAGCCTGATAGATCCACCGATATTAAGTTGAAAGCTCCTCACACAGTTCAAGGAAGAATATCGCCTTAGGACTTCCAATTTAGAGCGCCCTTTCCACAAAATTTTATCGGCTTCTTCGAGGGTGACACTTACCGAAGGCGAGAAGAAGGCGCGAGGGGACCATCGTCGCCGGGTTTGAATGGAGAGATGAAGTAGCAGACCGGAGTAGCAGGTGAAATGTGATATAAACAGTTTTGAGCGCCCGCTTGACGAGCGTTCTCTCGCACAGTATAAACAAAGACGGATAAACACGAAAATACGGTCGCAGCGATACATGCCCACCTGAGCGGGTTCTGCTGGTATTCACGAGATACGGTAGGTACTATATATTTCATCGTTACAGGGCGACAAAATTATATACCACCCCACTTCGTCGTCAATATAGAGGACTTTTAGGATAGTTTCAGCAAAATGAGTGATGCCATGTTAAAGAACGTGAGAAAAACGTAGGTGTGAAGAAAAAACAAAAACAATCAAGAAAAAATCTAGGCATTGAGCTCGAAGAAGTTCAAAGCAAAAATTAGGGTTGTCACCGTTGTGGAACTGTGGCCAATATGGTGGAACGCAATGTTCGCTAACGCATTTATCAGTCACCGACAAAGAATTAAACGAACAACACTTCCAGTTATCATTTATCGGATGTTACACAAAGAATAGCTGTCCTGAAGCTTTCCCATCTTTGATCCGTTACAGTTAGTACAGTCCAGGCTCCACAGATGGAGGAACACTCTCAAGTGGTTCTAAAGGGAGAGTCTAGACATCTTCTTGTGCGCATCTGACTCAATCTCCTGAGCTCGATCAGACCTCCTGCTGGTTCTCCGTACCATTTGAAGCTTCGCAAGGGTCTTTAGGAGCTTCTGGCCCTTCGGTCCTATCCTCCTCTCTAAGCATTTTCATCTCCCCTACTACCAATTGAGTGTGGCGCAGGAAACAGTTGTAATTTCTTGTTGTCCTGTGTCAGAGTTCAGATCGAAAAGAAAAATCAGGGTTGTCACCAAGAAATGAGGCAGGTCATGAGGCAGGCCAACCCAATCAGAACTCCTACCATTTGAAGCTTTGCAAGGGTCTGTAGTATGTGAGCTTCTGACCCTTCAGTCCTATCTTCCTCTCCAAGCACCCTCATCTCCCCCACTACCTTAAGACCATTAGCGACGGATATGAATTTATTGCTTGTTTAGTATATTACAATATATCTGTATAAAATACAACAACCGCAAGGAGCAACCGTACTCGTACTTCTGCAAGAACGTGGGGAGGTTTTGTCACCGCGCAGCGGTCAGCGTGTTGGCGAAGGGGTTGGTGGACTTCGTGGCGGTGGAGCTGATGGCCAACGTGGACCACTTCACGTCGAAGGGGTCGTCCGAGGGCGCTACTCCAGAAGAAGCCGAGGTGTTCGTCGAGCGGACCACTCCATTGGACAGATGCGAAGGAGTCGTAGAGGCGGTGTGGGGGACGGGGCTGAAGACAGGCTGCCCGAAGAGGTCTGTGGCTCCGCAGGAAGTCGTCAGGTCCAGAGCCGTCGAGGCGGCCGAGTTGTTGACGGACTCGTTGAGTAGTGAGTACTCGATGGAGTTGGTGCTGTCGCCGACCTTCGCCACTGTTGGGGCATTCAGATCTTCGCTGAAGGAGATCTCTGCAGAATTCCGCAATCTCTGGTATCCCTTGGCGAAGGGGTCGGCGACGGAGGGCGGTGAAGATCCGAGCACGGCAGCAAGCTGAAAGAAGCAATTGAAACAGAGTCTTTGGCGTTGCCTTAGATTGGAAGGTACGGTATCACTATGTGCCTTATGTTCACTTTTAAGCTATGTTTGTTGATTACCTTTTCAGCTGTAGGCGGTAGTGGAGGCGGCGGATGAGCCGGAGGTGGACCTGACCCGACGCTCTTCTTCTCGGTTGGAAGCGGTATGGAAGCCGCAGAAGTGTTGCGGAGCATCTGCTCCAGCCAGTCCTCCGCCTTGACTCCTTTGGCTGGACTGTTCAAACGCAAGTTCCTGAAGAGCATGCAGTAGAAAATATAGCGCATTTTAGCGACAAACCAATCCACTGGAACATTACTGGCGGACGATGTGTTTGGCACAGTAGTGATGCTCTGATTCAGCCGCTTCACTGGAGTGCCTTGCCATCCATCATTCTGGAAGGCGGCAGAAGCGGAGAACTTCTGAGTGGCCACGTCGGGCTGGTTGGGCGTTGGCGCCAAAGTCGACTGGAAGGAGGAACTCGTGGGAAGTGTGGCGAACTGACTGATGAGACTGGCTTCCGGCCACAGTTCCTCGCCTTCGATAATGGGCTCGTTGCGAATCTGCGACAAGCCGTTGAAGGTCTAAAATATCGTTTGATTCGTCCCTGTTCCATTCTTGTTCGACTCACCGGCTTAGTCTGGCCTTCTGTCCTCAAGGAGAACTGTCGTCGGAAGGACGCTGCGCTTGAAGCCTGTTCTGGGGCTTTGAATGAACCTTGTCGCTCAAAGAGAGATCGGTTCCCCAGAGGCCGTGGGAGAACTCTGTCCTCGGACAAGGAGGTGGACGCCGAGGGTGGCGCCTCGTTGACGATCGCGGACTGAGGGTCTTGTAATCGTTCCGAGATGGTCAGCTGCCTGTTGAAGGAACTGTAGGCTTTGTTGTTGCGGCAATTCGCGAATCCTCTGAAAGGATACGATTGTAAGGAAGACGACCAAAGCCAGTGGTATACCCATTAACGGTGCCCGCGTTCTCCGTATTCTCCTTCGCAGTGGTTCCGTCGAAGGAAGCAGCCTCCCGCTTCCTCTTCTTCTCCAAGCAGATGGCGAAGGCGCATCCCACAGCGTGGCTTAGCCGCTCTCCGCTGTCCTTGGCCGCGTGGAATCCGTGGCACATCCAGCGGCGCGTAGTTCCGTCGCGGCAGATGTACGCGAAGCCTTTCGGGTGGTTTCTGTCAGGGCTGCAGAAGGAGACCTTCTCGATCGTCTGATCCACGAGAAGGCCGTGGTTGTCTTCGCTATCGACCACGCGAAGCCCGTCTCCTGACACGTACAGTACACCCTTGATCACGCGACGCCTCTGTGTCTGAAGGAGGCAGTGAGAATCGATGACTCATGGTTCATTCGGCTTACCCTCATCACTTTCATCGCATTTTCACAGACGTCCATTCCTCGGGACTCGAAGACCTCGATGGCTCCCAGGTACTGTAAAAGAAGAAGTATGGAAGACTGCTTAACATAATAAAAGTGATAGAAGGTTGTGAGGGTCCTTCGCAAGAGGACTGCGAAAACCAACAACATTTTGATGCTATGGCTCCCTTGGCGGTCTTTAAGGACTCTTTTTTATCGCTTTTTCTTCTGCGGGATCATTAATGACATGTAAGGAATGGACCCACAAGTTGTCAAACGCAGGAAAGAAAGGCGACATTTGGGTCTCCTCAAAGGCGTAGAAAACATATCCTATCCTCAAAAAGGAGAATCAAAGCGGTAAAAAGACGATTGTAGATTCTGAGATCCCATCAGAAGGCCCTCCACAAAGCTTACCTTAACATCGAACTGGCATCTTCCGCTCCTGACTTCGTCTTCGACCACGTGCCACGCCGGATTCCTCTCGGAGCTGTTCGTTCCACTTGTGGAAGCGGGAGTCAGCTCACTGGGAGCACTGTCGGCGCTTCTACTTTTCGGTTTCCGGCGGAATGACTCCCGCAATGAGCGACGAAGACGGTCCATCCCTCGGTTGAATCGACTAAAACAGAACGATGCAAAGGTCTTTTCGGCGCCGGATCAGAAAGTCTTTTCGGAGCCCCGTAAAGCAGGAAGACACAGAATACGGTAAGTAGAAGTTTACAGAATCATTAGTGCACTTATAATACAAATACGCAATAGCAGAGAACAGATAACGATAGAAGAAGATAGGGGCCGCTTCTGGTCTTCCCTAGCCCATCTCGATCTTGCATTTCCTCGCTCGCTTCATTCCCGGCTCATCCCTAATCACATTATTTCCGCCCTTTCCCACATCAGCGGAATTCGCTTCCGCTTCCCGCTTCTTGTCCTTCGTGTTGTCCGTCTCCGCGATGATGCGTCGCTTCACTGGAGTTCCACTTTGCGCTTCAGAGTTCTTGAAAAGCTGCTCAGCGACGAACTTCGTGCGCTCCTCGATAGACTTGAATCGGTCCGCGTCTTCAGGAATTGGCGGATCCACTTGCTGCCTACGCTTCTTCGCCATTTTTTCGCGCTGACGATCGCGGAGACTCGACGCGGAAAGCAAACGCTGCACCTTGTCGTGCGTTATCCAGTTCATTTCTGTAGTAGAGGAGAACCGAATAACAGATGAACTCGAAGAAGAAAGAGTTGTTTCTCACGGAGCGACAGTAGACAAAGAAATCCAGGCGTGTCTTGCATACGTGACAACGTTCAAAGCATACATAAAGTCAGTTCCGCGGAGGGACGAGAAAAGGCGGAAAGGAAACAAATGGCGCAAAGTGACATTCTAGGCGAAAATGTGAACTTTAAGAAGCATCAGAAGCGTGTTGGCAGAGACAAATCCATCAGCTGAACGAATAATTAAGACAGGCGCTAATTGCGATCGATCGGAAAGGCACTGGATGTGGGACCACTGCACAGAGAGGACAAAGGTCGCGGGCCACTAAACAGCGCGCCAAATCTCCGAGGGGTAAAACCCAAAGTGAGCGTTCCCTTCTGGGACAATCAATATGGTTGGCGGGACGAAAACAAACAAGTCATATTTGGGCGGTACTGTAAGATGCTGCCGTTCAGTGGCAAATTATAGAAGACGGCTTTCTTAGTTTCGTAAAAAATGCGTGCAAGAGAAAAAAGCAACTTAACTAATGGAATGACAGCATTGCAGGAAACCCATGAGCGGGGGCCCGAGCGCTCCAAGGCGGCAGATGTAAGATTTATATCGACAGGTGGCCAAAACATAGTGTTAAGTGGCAGAGCAATAAACGTTGGGCACACGGCTCCGATCGGACACTGCAGTGGAAGAAAGCTTTTTGATCGCCGCCTTTATGTTCAAAAAAGCGTCCGTCGCGCGCCCTATGCATAAATAAATGAAACGGGCTCTTTGAAATGGGAAAGAGTGCGCATCGCGGGTAGGCTGATTTCCGAAAAAAGGCGCGGAGGCTTTGAAAAGTTGGGGGCCATGCGACGCACGAGGCTATTTGAGTGATGAATGCGGAAGCTGTACACAGAAATGGGACAAGGATGCAAATGAATGGACTAGTAAAGGTGAAAGGTTCATTAAGAGGTGTTGGGACAGCTTGTGGGCGAGGCGGAGAGCGAGCTCGGCAGGCCTTGCACACAGAGACAGACAGACCTTTCTGCAGAAGTGGAAGATGGCAATGAGGTGACTGGGAAAGGAGAAACAACTACTAGACAAACATTAGACGTCTAGCAAGGCAGCGGGAGACATCAAACAATAAGAACTACAAATATGAGACAGCCTGTAGGAGAGACTCCAGACATCAAGTAGGACTGTCCTTGCACCACGGGAGAGATAGAAGATCACACTGAAAGATCTGCTTCGCGCGAATAATGCGAAAAGCGGACAATGAAACAAAACAACAAAGAAAAGAAGACGAATTGGCTAAAGAGCGAACACACTGGAGGCCGAAATCCTCGAGAGGACTCAAACGACGCTTGCGGTCCAAATTAGGTTCCAGTCAAAGATTAGGGACGATTCCGCATGCGCGATAGCTTTGCGCGAGGACGGATCGATGGGCTGCGATTCGCCCTCAACCTCCTCCTTCCGTTCGCGCTCGTCCATCAAGTCGAGTGCTCCCCAGAGAAATAACACCAACGCCGAAGAAAACTCCCACGAGAAGACGGAGAAGAAACTCACCCTTTCTGCGGAGAGGACGCTTCCATCGGATGCACATCGAAGGCGTCTTCATGGGCCACTTCCGCCACCTCGATGGGCTCATCTTCGGGAATCGCCGGGTTCGGGAAGCGAGTCTTCTTTCGTCGTCCGGAGAGTCGCGCCCAT
This sequence comes from Steinernema khuongi, assembly GCA_016648015.1. Taxonomy (NCBI): domain Eukaryota; kingdom Metazoa; phylum Nematoda; class Chromadorea; order Rhabditida; family Steinernematidae; genus Steinernema; species Steinernema khuongi. The sequence goes on along the minus strand of JADLIF010002038.1, from coordinate 16,601 downwards.
CCGCGCGCCACGAAGGACTTGGAGTCCGATCGGTTGCCGCTGCCGGACGCCATCCACGATAGGCTGATCCCGTTCGTCTTTGTGAGGCGGCGAGTTGGCCCTGAACGAAAATAACGGTGTGACGAGGGAAGAAAAATGGGATATACGCGAACGGGAGGAGAAAAACACGAGCAGTTCTGGATTTTCAAGAGAAGAAAGGCGAAAAGCCGTCTTTGTATTTCCCTGGCTTCATAGGAATTTCCAGTAAATCGAAATAAAACTGACCGTTATTTAAAAAATCACCTCCTTTTGGAAACCACGCGCGTTTCTGCGTTATCACGGCTACTTCAGATAGGAGGAACGCCAATCCTGACGGCTGATAAACTTCAATTCCTCTTCTTTGGGCTAGATGTAAAAAGAACAAAACCACGCGAAGAATTTGGAGTCCGAATATACGAATTTCCCTAACAGTCCCAAGTCCGAACTGATTCCGATGCGAAAGCCGGCCCGACAGAAGCTAACAGTCCATATGGACTGAACTATCGGATGGTTCGCGTAAAAAGGACGATTTACAATGCGCTGATGACGGTCGCGTCGTGCTCGAGCGGAGTGCAAAAACCGGAAATGTCGGCGGAGTGCAATTGGCGCCGAAAAATGCGATAAAATGGAACGAAAGAGGATTGTAACCTCGGACGGGTGCGTTATCACGACGGTCGATAACTGTTTCTCAGCGAAAAAGCGAATAGTGAGCGAAGAAAATTGGAACATCGAGCGCGGCGAAACTCGTTCTTAGGGTTCGGAGCGGTCGCCAGGCCGCATTTTCCAGACGTAGACGTGAGAAGAGACAGAAGAAGTCTCGCACGGGCCACAGAAGCCGTCTCGTGTCTGGGAAAGGTCAATCGAGACAGTCGCGATTGTCCGGCTAGAGCTGAAACTGACATTGTTCCCTCTATTCTGGTCTACTTTTTGTTGATTTTTTTTTAATAAAAACGAGCGATAAACCTGTCCGAAGTTTCAAATTTACTAGCTTTATCCGATAGACCATATTGAGGAGACACACTAAGGAGACAGACGTGTGTCCGGGTTCCAAAATTGTCACTTCTCATTAGCCTCATTAGTACGAAGTCGAGCGTTCGCGCATACTTTTTAGATTTACTCGGCTTCTTATTTCTTTACGGTTCGTTTGAGGCAGTTAAACCTAAACAAGGACAAGAAGGAAAAACGAATGAAGACCTCAAAGCCTTCAATGTTACACCACGATGGGAGACAGAGACACGACAAAAGACGTCTGCCCGGGCCGCAGAAACCGTCTCATGTCTCCGGTGCCCGACGAAGGCATACAGTCGTCGTTGGGTGGGTCGATCGATCGGCGAAAAATGCGACCGCGGCCGGCAGTGGTCAGCAGATGGCGTCGTGATAAGCCTTGGCGGAGATAAAGACGTCTTATCAGCAGAGTGGAAGTGTCTCTGCATCTCTTTGTGGCTGATACGCGTGCAAAGAAGTCGCAGAGAATTCCACTTCACAGGACGATGACCGCGCTTGGGGTTAGCCACTTGGTTACGCGAAAAAAGGACGACGGAAGGAGTGTTGAGACGGTGGAAGTTGACAGCCACGCACTTGTGATCGGAAGACGGAGGAATCGATTGATTCCGCGAGAAGTCGTGGGCGAACGGCGCGGACGTTTTTGATGGGCGAGGGAAACGAAAGAAGACAATCGCCTCCCTCCCCGTCGCCGTGGAGCTAAGAGGGGAACGGCGACAGCGCTAATCGACGGATAGAGGACAAACGAATCTGCTAGGGTACCTGAGAAGGGCTCTGAAGAGATTTTCGAGAAGAAGTTGTGGTCGCAAGTACATAAGGCTGAGCCATTGGAAAAAGCTGAATGGTTTCGTAGTCCATTTTTCTTGATTTGTCCCTCGTTTTTTCTCTTAAGGTGAAGGATGTGTCAGAATTGAAAGAGACAAAGAAGGGCAAAAGAAGTGAATCAGAAAAGGCTGACCTTCTGCATTGACTTCCCTTCACTGAGCAGCCTGGAACATTTGGGACCCTTTTCAAAGATCTTCAGGCCTAATGACGTCTTTGTAAACATGCTTTAGCGTCATTAAACGTAAAGTCAAAATGTCCAGATTTAAGACTTCCAAACGGAACCTAACCTGCATCCAATCCCACCCTACTCCTTCCCCTACTTCTTTGTTCGAGGCTTTCATCGCCGTGTGGACCCTGACCCAGCAACCCCCGTCTCCCTCTCGGTCCACTCTTCACACGCCTAAAGGAAAACACACTAATGGGAACGCCGCTTCCTGAGGAACAATCCGAATCAATCGTCCTCGGCCGTCTCTCCTTTAATTGGCGACGCACCGGAGGAGACAGCGCGGAGTACGTGGGGCCGTGAGTGTTTTTTGCTTCAGCCGCCCCAGGCGTGTCCGCCGCGCGAGGCCCTGGCCTCCTTGGGCCGGATCGATCGTTGCGCCGCCGGCCTCGACTCTGCTTCCCAGCCAGTCTTCGCGCAGCGTTCTCCGTGATGGCGTCCGTGTTCTCGACGGCGATTTTCGTCTTTTTCGGCGCCTTCTTCGGTAGCCACGGGTTGGATATCAGCCAGCAGGTGAGTCGGATGCTCTGGGAGTTCCGGGGGTATCTGCAACCCGACTACGGTAGTGTTTCGGTGTAGCTCAATTTTGGGCTGCTTTTCTTTATGATTTCGGCTAGATGTAATGGACCCCGCTTGGTGACGTCATAACATCTGGTGGGCCGATAGAGGAGGATGTAGTAGACTGCTAGAGGGGAGGCAGGCGTCATGAAAGGAAGAAATTCGACATGTGAAAACAGACCTTCTAGGAGAAGGAGATTCGCTCTAAAGGGCACGAGATATAAAGTGCAACCTGGGTGGACAAATTTAGCGGTAATTTTTGGAATTTTTTTACTTTATCAAGAGGGCTTCAAACTTAGTTTTCATTTCATGCCTTCTTCGGCAGCCAGCAGAGGAGTGGACGTCCTTGATTAGCTTGGAATCCTGGATACCACGACTGTGAATTTTGCTCTTCTGGGCTTATCTTTGTGATTTGGGGCTGGATGTAATTAACACCGACTGGTGACGTAAGAACATCTTCTGGGCGGCTAAGGAGGCATGCGACGTGGAAAAACGAAATCCGGCATGAAAAGAGTGAACCTATTGGGAAAGGGCTTCAGAGCTTATTGTTCCAAAGGACATGAGGAAGTGCTTCTTTGAGCTCCAGAATGATACAAAGCTAGATTGAATTTCGATGGCAATCCTCAAACCTTCTTGACCTAACATCTTTTGGGCTTTTGATTCCAATACAGAAAAGTATCAAACCCACTCGAATTACATACTCTATACCTTCAGGTGTTCCCCGGCTCCGACTTCATCGACTTGATTTCGCGCGACGCCGAGAACTTCCCGAGCCCGGTGTCCTTCGGCCACAAGTACATGTCAGGTAACTCTCGGGTTCCGGCGCCCACGCCCCCGATCCTCTTCGGCCCCACTACCTTGCGCTCATAGCTACAGGCGGAGCGGGCGAAGGCGACCAGCAGTTGCGACCAGATGAAGGCTTCGAGCATCGGCAGCAGGTGAAGTCGGATGCGGTCCTGCCTGCCTACTGTGAGCCGCCAAACCCGTGCCCCGTCGGCTACACCGCCAGCGATGGCTGCCTCGAGGAGTTCGACAACTCCGCTGAGTTCTCCCGCAACTACCAGGCCCAGCAGGAGTGCATATGCGACCAGGAGCACATGTTCAAGTAGGTGCTCCCGAGCCGTTCCTGAGCTTGATTCATTGCTTAAACCTATCCTTATCCAGCTGTCCTACCAAGAACGGAGACGAGTACGACGAGGGAGACTCGCTGGACGACATGCTCGAGAAGAACGGCCTCCACAAGAACCTGGTCGTTGCCAAGAAGTTCCACGAGAAGCGACCTGACGTAGGCCATCTCGTGTCCCACAACGCTAACTCTTTCGTTGCAGGAGCCCCGCCGCAAACGCTCCGTCGACGCGCCTTCCAAACACCAACAGAAGCCGAATCCCTATCTCAGCGGCGAACCTCTCCGCAGCGTCTCCAAGAAGGACGGCAAGAACCTGTGGTAAAAGTCAACCCTGTAAATATCGTACTCGTCGCATTCCTCTCGACCGATCTCCGCCCCTCCGGCCCCTTCTTCAGTTCCTTAGATCCACTGACTCACACTTCTATTCGGATCGAATGAATCTCATTCTGTTGACATAACCGACAAAGGAGCCTTCTTAAGTGTCCATCGCACATCGACCTGACACATGGACAACGCTTTATAAGTCTAACATAGATTGGCAATAAGACGCAAGTTGAAAACGATCTACGCGAAAAGAAACCTTCCAAAATTCTGAAAATTATTAATTCCGAAACAAAGATCTCATCAATGTGGTAGTAACAATACTTGTAAGATTCTATAACCATCACCATCCTAAGTGTGATGCATATGCCTGACCCTGGAACTGCGTCTTCATCCCGAGGGTGCGTAATGTTCTTCCCAAACTCAACAAGTACAACAAATGGCGCTAAAAATGGATTCCATCTCCGATTAGATCGAGAAACTCCATGACCCACGATTAGAAGGATTCTCTACGACGCGGTCTCACGAGTTCTGACTTGGAAGCCTGAAAAGAAGTTCTAGTAGTGCTTCTCTCCACTTTTGAAATAATTTACACCGTGTTGACATATTCACAACTTAAGCAAAACAAAGCCGGCGGCGAAGATCAGGGAGAAGAAGCTCGTGGAGAGGGAGGAAGCCGAGTCGGTCACCGTGGGTGGCGCCATCGGTGCTACATTGCTGACGGAGAAGCGGAATCCGAGGCTGTTGGATTGGGAGTCGGAGGTTACGCGACCTCCGATGAAGATGGGCACAGCAATCGGAGGGAGCGTAAGGCTTCCGAGCGACATAGTCTTCGTCACGATGGTTTCGGGCACGCGGAAGACGACGAACATCGGGTCCCCGGGGGTGTAGGTGTAGGCGCAACCGTACTGCATGTCGTTCTCCGTTTCGAAACTGAAGTACGTGTGTTACTTACCGTAAAACGTGAAAAGAAAATCTCCAGCTTTGGGCACCCCATCCCTATCCTACCGTACCTTCGGATGAACTTGGATGGCGACGCATCAGCACCTGCGTAGATCAGCAAGGAACCTCGGTTGGTGTCCAGGCCGGAGAACGTGCTACCGTAATCCTCGATGCAGAGGCGCAGCACCTGGTCCTTCTCACCGTAGAAGGTGTAGTTGGCCTTCGCTCCGGTGGCATAGCCGTAAGGGTACCCTGGAGTGCGCACCTCTACCGGTGCCTTCTTCACCGTCAGGGTGTCTTTGAACTTCTTGGCGAAGGCCATCGCGTAGAAGAGACCACCCGCTCCGTTGATGGCCGGGTCGGACGTGAAGGAGAAGGAGGAGGCAGTGGTGCCGGAGCTCAAGAAGCGAGTGTGGTCGAAAAGGTCGAAGTTGTCTCCGTAGGACTGAAGGTCCGGGTCGACCACCTGGCCCTTGGGAATCCACTGGTAGAGTATCTTGAGGATGAAGCCCAGCATCATGTCTTGTGAGTCCTGGTAGTCGATGCTGATAGAGTCCGCGGGATCGGAGTCGAAGTACTCCATCCACGTCCCGATGGAGTAGTCGCTCGCGTTCACCGCTGCATCCATTCCTACGTTGATCTGTTGGGTCAAGCAGGCGTCGTAGAGGGTTCCACGGTCGTTTGTGGCGACCTTCGTGGGCTCCGTCATACCGGCTTTGAGGTAGATGTTGGTGCTAGGAGTGCCTGAAATGGGGAATTGGGTAACTGTAGAGAAGTGGAAGCTTGGAATGGAAGGAGCAAGGTCGTTTCGCTACCGTATTTTCACAGAAGAAGAAGAAAAGCTTAACTTACTCATAGCGGGGTTGTTGTTGCTCTGGACAGCGACGACGAAGTACTCGTTGGAGGCGCCGGCGGGCCGAGTGAAGTTCACTACGAAGTCGTACTCATAGTAGCCGGCACCGTTGCAAGTAGCGGCGTTGTCCTTAGGAGTGGTGATGCTGAAAGGAGAAAGAGACGTGGGAGACGAAGAGAAGGCCCTTACCTCCCGGTGGGCGTTGCGTCGCCCAAGTTCAGAGTGGAGTCCTGAAGGGCCAGGTTGGAGATCACATATCTGTAGGCGTTGCTGTTGACCGGGACGTGGACCTCGTAGCCAGTTACAGGGAAGCCGTTGCTGTAGGGGAATCCCGGGGAGAAAACCATCTGCGACTCGGAGCAGAACTTCTTGTCGTCACAAAGGAGAGGAGCTACGCCTAAAGAGTAAGAATAATCAGGATTTGGCCAACCCTAGAGATGGTTTGAACGAGGTCGAGCCGTCTACTTGACTCACCATCGGCGTAGGGATAGACCCAGAGGCGGAACCCGGCCGTCTGGTACTGAGACGCGACGGCGAGGGTTACATTGACCTCGAGCTGGTCCTGAGGCGAGCTAGGATAGAAGAAAGCGCTGTTCGAGAACCACTCGTTCCCGCTGAACGACTTGTCTTCGGGTCCGGAGAAGGAGATGGAGTCCTGGACGGCGAGGTTCAGATGCTCAAAGACGAAGAATCCAGGCGTGTTGAAGAAGAACGTGGCAGAGCAGTTCGATCCAGGGTATCTGAACGAAAAAGGCCCTTGAGAAGAAGAGAGAAAGGAAGGTCTCACGGGCTGCTAGGGAAGCCGGCCGTCGAAAAGCGAATGATAGTGTCATTGTTGAGGGTGAGACGCTGATACGTCCCACAGGTGGCGTCGATGACCTTCGTAGCCGGTACCACCGGGAGACGAATCTTGACAGGATCGTCGACGCTCCTCAGAAGCTCCTCGATCTGATCCGCCAAGCCGACCGCCGCGAGGGTCTTGACGAGAAAGAGAACGGCGAGAAGTCGCATTCCGGCGGTGCAAACGAACAACGAAGTGCGCTCCTTATCGCGGATGCAGCGCTGGAGCGGTGGAGCGAAGCGGAAAAGGACCACGTGCTCTTTCGAGTTCGGCCCCACGTGGACGGTGATAAGGAGAAGGAGGCTGACAACACAAGGAGATCCAGGGTTGTTCGGGGGTAAAGTAGAAAGTAAGTCGATGCAGGGTTAAAGGTTTTTGCAACGCAGGTTGGAGCCCGGGAAGCCCGGCCTTTTAGGATAAGAACCAGAACTGTACAAAAGCTCTGGTTAGGAAAAGGTAGGAAACATAGCTGTACGAGTGCTCTGATTTTGCTACTTGATTTTTGGCGCTAAGTTTGAGACATCAGGGGAAATTCCCGAGTATCCTTCTACAGCCCTTTTGATCGTGTATGTATCTCGTGTTAACAGTGGGAAAACCTCTAGTCTCTACTACATCCCGTGCCGTGATCCATTCTGATCGCCCCAAACTGTGCTACTTTGAGGCATTTTCCTTTTTTTAGCTTTCATTAACGGTTGCCCCTTCTTCCACCGAGGAACAGCTGGTAAGGCACATTGTTCTGCCTCACAATGTAAAAGGGAACTACAAGAGGCGAGAGGAGTGAAGTAGCTGGCGAGAAAGATAAGAATTGCTGTGGGTCCAATAACCTCGTGGCTCCCACGTGAAAGTTGCCCGTGCGGCGGGAGAAGACTTTTTCTGACAGTCCATCTTTCAGTTCTTTTAGGTCGTCGACGGCCTCTGCATGTGGGACACGTCCAGGATCCAGTTTGCCATGTTAAGACCACCTTGAGCTACACTTTCAGTGAGGCCATCTCCATCGTCATTTCCGCGGTCGAAAGGCAGAATTTGGGAAACTGAGACACTTCTATCGGAGACTATTCATTTTTATGACCTTTGCGTTGGAAAGTGCTCTAACTGCCCGTACAGTGATAACGCTTTCGAGGCGCGGGAACCATAGAAGTGATGGAAGATTCTATTTATCTGGAACAGCATAGGTCAAGACTGTGATGAGCTCACACACTTTAGGGACTTCAGAATTAAAGTTGATCGCGAAAAGGACAAAGAAAATTGGCCGGTCAATTGGCCTGATCTTTCGCTCGCGCTCCCCTTGTTTGTCCTGGCAGAAACGGAGAGAGCTCCCGTTTCTTCTAGTATTTGCTATTCTCGAAAATTTGTAACGTTGAAGGGGATAGATTTCATAGTCTTTATAAGTCTTTACCCACATTATCAGCGCCTTTAGTAAGTCAGTGGGTGTAAATGGTTTTTTATTTTTTATTATGAGGACTTTAATTTGGGATTCTCAATCATAGTGAGACTGCCTCGAGTCCGGCACAGTTCTCCGTGTTTTTAACTACAGTTTTTTCTTTTTACGTTATGCGACCCGTACCAGAGCAAACTGAGTTCGATCAGTTTTTGTGTCAATATGCAATTTTTTTATTACAATAATGTTGGTAATTGTCTCTAGCTTCTTCTTGATAGGACGATTGAATAAAGACAGGGAAACCGAGAGCTTCTTAACAGAAACATTCATATAAGCACCTCCGAAGAGATGCAGTCCCAAAATTTCTTCTCGCCACTTCCACTTGAAAGGGCGGACTGAATGGTTACCTCAAAACTGGGTAATTAAACCGACGACAAACTGCCCGGTCGGGGGATCACTCCCGGACGACCGTCCCGTCACATCGGTGTGACTTCGCAAAGAAATATTTCTGTCTGGAGATGTTTATATTGCTTGTGAACTGGAGTGTGAGCTGGAGTCCAGAGGCGGGGACTGAAGTAGTTGATCTCAGAGATTGTTGTGTACTGGAGATCGTTGTCCTTGACTCATGCTATGGAAATTGGCTTTGCCCCTCAAGTCCCGCGCAGTAGGCAATTAAATATATAACTCGATTTCCAGAAGTAGTTTTCGGCTTCCTTACGCACCTGTCCCCCTTCTCTACTTCTCTCATGTCGCACGTGCCGGAGCCGCACAGAATCGTCCTTGGAACCCTCTACAGTATCCTCTCGCTTGCTGCCTTGCCTCTCTACGTCCATATAATTGCGGTAACAACAGTAGTCCTCTTCAGTAAAACAATGTTAGCATCTATAGCTTTTCCTATCGCGGGAGAAGTACCACCGGCTGATGTGCTACGTGGCGATGGCGCAGATCGGTCTCTTCGACTGCATGCTCCTCTTCGGCCAGGTGATCCTCGGAGTCTTGATCGCCTGTGACCTAAGAAACTGGAGCCACCTGAACTATGTGAGTCGAGGCCAGCTGGGCTAAGGGTGCCAGAGACGAACACGACACTTTTTTAAAGCAATCCTGTCCCTCCACAAGCAGTGATGTTGATAGTTATGCTTCTCCTGATCTAGATTATGTCCGCTATAACGAACACGGGCTGGAACGGACTCTTTCCCTCTCTCCTCCTTCTCGCCGTCAACCGCCTGGACGTCATCTGCGCGCTGAAGCTCTTCACACGGCGTCTCTACGCTTACGTAAGGACCTAAAGATGCTCTCCGAAACCGTCTTTCCCATTCCAGGCACTTCTCGGCCTCTGCTGGCTCTTCGCCTTGTGCTTCTTCCTCCTTCCTTGCCTGACACCCTTTGCCCGGATCCGTATCGACTTCTCGCTACTCCTGCTGGACTACGACCTTCGGGCGCCTCTCTCTCCTGTCCTGCAGAGCTTCGAGTACATCGCCTCCTTCGTCTTCTTGGGCCTCACGCTCACCGTTTACGGCGCCATTGTCCTCCTTCTCATGAAGAAGCGCCGGGAACTTACCTCCGACCAGCAGATGGTGGCGCCTGCGGAGCTTCGGCTGATGGTCCAGGGCTCGGCCACCTTCCTCAGCAGCGCGCTCATCGTCATTGGCTGGCACATGAGTTCCGCTCTCATGTCCAAGTACTACTGGGTGACGTCTACGGTCAACTTGATGATCATCCTGAACTGCGGCTACTTGAGCCCACTTCTCATTCTGGCCATGAACAAGTAAGCACCTCACAGCTGGCTATTGACGTCTTTGGGTCTTTAATTAACTTTAAAAGCAATTTTCAAAGCATCGAGAAGTAGAGTCCGATTTGAACTGCCCCCTGGTTCTTCTTAGCGACCATACTTCAGTATCTAGTGTAAAAACTTTAAGCCACGGTTGAAACGACTCTTAGGCGCTATATACTGTAAGTATGTCCATTCTAGAGAAGTGCGCGAGGACGTCCTTCAACCCTTCCGGAGGTCCAGACTCTTCTTAAGAACAAAGCAAGTTGGAATCGCCGACTCCCCCAGAGTGTTGTTCTGAAACAGCTGTCGTCGTGATTCCAGCTGCTCCGCTCTTATTGAACCCTACGCGGATCGGGGATTAATGTTCGAAGTACGAGATATCAACGACGTTACAAGTGGGGTCGAAGATTCTTGGAAAACATGGACTTCTCGTGGGTGGGGGCCTTCGTGGACTTCGATAAGACGACGTGAGATCTTTCACCATGTCACCTGCATTCAGAATCCTGAATAATGGAAAGGTGATTCATCTTATGTTCAAATATAATGTTATGCGGAACCTGGGAAGGCTTTCGTTTTCCTCAGATTTCTGGTGTTCTGGTGATTCAATGAACTTTCATGTTCTCAACCGGTTAACGTGATTTAGCCAATCATAAGAACAAAAACGTGTAGTGGAAATGCTTTTAAAAGGTGAATAACGACCTTTTACATGATTTTCGTTATTCAATCCCAGACCCCGAGAATGATCCCTATTCTGAAGGACGTTTGACCGCGTGTAGTAGAAATCCATGTCCGTGTAATTAAATCAGTAAAGTAGTGAACGAGCACAAACAAGATATAGGAAGAAAGGTGGTGGATTGAGAGCCGGCTGAAGCCACAGATGTGGTTTGGCGATGTTCCTCTTCTTGTTGACGAAAGTGTGCGACAGAAAGGGTTACTCTTATTCCTGAAGAGCAATGTTCAAATTGAGGGGTTTCCCCATGAAACACAGCGCTGCTTTTTTACCGTTCCTTAAATTCTGAGGCTTCGCAATTTGCCTTCTGTCGAATGTCGCACAGCCCTGGGTGGAACTAACTAGAAGAAGAAGATCATCACCAATGTGATTAGTGAATTTGTGCGGTCGCTGTGATCGGCGATGTTCCTGTGTGCCGTGGGCGACCGTGCTTTGGCTGGTGAGTCACGGAGGCCCGTCGCAGGGAGAGGAAGTGGGACGTGGCGTCACACGAGAACTCATCAAGGGACGTGATTTTTCGAGTCTCCATGGGGCCTAAGTGGCCTCGGCGCCGTCGCGTCATCAGGAAGAAAAGCGCCAAGAGACTAATCTGGGAGAGCATGTCTGGAGACACTCCTTCGTCTTCACTGGCGATTAAGAACGCAAACCACTGACATTGGGTGCCTAAGGACTGTATATGAAGAGTCGTCGTACGGTGTTCATCTTCTATTCAGTCAAAGGAGGGGAACATGGGATCAGGCGGGGTATACTGTGCTCTTGTTGTAGTAGCCGTGACCAAAGAACTGCACGACGCGGCAGAACTGCTTCGAGATGAAGCGGCATCCCATGCTGACTTCCATTTTGCTTCGGAGGCATTCACAGAAGTCGACGTCGCACTCCGACCTGTCCTGGAGCTCGTGGTAGCAGCGGTCGTGCTCCAAGCAGCACCGATTGGCGTCGTAGAAGTGAGCCGGACAGAGTCTTGATAGAGCCAAACGCGCCGTCGACTTCTGCCAGTCCGAGGAGCCACAGTGGAAGTTGTTCAGGGATGGGGCGCTGACGGCCAGCGAGAGTAGAGCCACGAACCAGATCAGCTGGAATGGGGTTTACCATGGAGATTAGATGTTTTTCCCACGTGGGACCAATTTTTGAAAAGACCCACAGGAACTTCTTTAGAAAACATACATTTAAGAGTTTGTATCAAAAAATGAGACCTATACAACAACCCTTTAGGAGACTTGCCTTCATCACGCGAAGCCGAGGGAAGCGTCGGAAACAACTGAGGCCGAGTTGGTTCTTCCGATTCTTCACATTCCCTTCGAGGTGAGAAACTCTTGTGTCTCACCGACGACGGTTTAAATGCCAATTATTTGGGGAGCATGTTCTTCATTCCAAAAAGCTCTGGCACTGACTTTCACTGTAGCTTCCATGTGGCCAGAGCGGATCAGGTACAATGTGGGAAAACTATTTTCTGTCCTACTTGGTATAAGAGCCTTTCTAAATCATTTCTGTGGCACCATCTTCATGGAGACCGTAGTCGATTATCGCCAAGTCTCTGATGAAAGAAAAGAAATGCCCTTTAGCAGGTCATGTAAAGCGTGTATTAAGAGCCTACAGTGTCCCCCAAAAGGCACAGAAGAGAAATAAAAATTTAGCCCAATTCGTTCAATACACATCGACCTTCCCAGAAGAGTTCGGTTCCAGTTCCGTGGCTCCACTCTTCTTCTTACTCCGTATCGTTGATATGAGTCGAGGCCTCCAGGCGCCTCTACCGTACCAGAGCCCCACTGGAAGGCAGCGACGAGGGGTCAAAGACGGTCATCCGCCGGTCGAGCACCTTCCTCGCGTGGCCGTTCATCAGCTGCTTCAGGAAGGCCTCCATCTCGGCGCGGAGAAGTGGCTGGCAGCCCCAGTAGATGGGCAGCCGCAGGGCACATGCCACGATCGTCAACAGGCTGACCGCGTCCACGCTGATGATGTAGAACTGCGTGTAGCTGAAGAAGGGACGGTCAGAGGGGACGGGACAGGGGACCTACCTGAAGAGGAGCGTCTCCGCGTCGATGTGCTCCCAGATGGTGATGATGACATTGAGAACGTTGGCTAACAAGTAGGTGACGACGATGAGCACAAGGGTGCGTGTCGCAGAGCGGATTCGGGCCTGAAGGAAGATAAATAAAAATGGCGATTTTTCCTCTTTTTTTATTTTTGACTCTTCGATTTGCTTCAATTTCCTTTCCGATCTTTTTCAAATTTTTACGCATTTCATTTATAGGATCATTTCAGGCATACATATATATTACTATGCAAATGTTTTGCAAAGTTGTAAAGTACAAATTGTGCGGGGAATCCTTGTCTTCCATCTATTTTTGTTCTTTAAAAATTGCTCGGCTGAATCTTTGCGGTCCTTGTCTTCCAGATCAGACCGAACTTTTGGCGGTAATCAACTTCCCTAAATACCGAATTTTCTAAACTTTATATATTTTTGTTCTCGGCGCACATTCTTTTAATTTCATCTTTTAACCTCCAAGCAAAGAGAACCCACCTTGCGCTGCTTGGCGTGGTTGGGCTGGCGCTGGTGGTCGGTGAAGTGGGAGACGAGCGGGTCGTAGGCCTGCTTGCGGAGTTCATTGACGATCTGCGCGTTCATCGCCATGAGCACGAAGAACGGGAGCAGGATGGTGATGAGGTTACGGTACCAGAAGCGCCATACGAGGTAGTAACGATTTTCACGGACGAGGTCCGTCACCGTCAAGAAGAACTCGCCGATTGTGCCGTTGCACCCGGGATCTTGCTGCACCTGCAGGAGGCATATTGGAGGGGTGGAATAAGAAGAAGTTGAACACAAAGTTGGCGGCGCAAAGTTTTGAGTTTGAGTTTTGGTTCAGACGGTGAGGACCCACCTTGAACTCGAAGGCGATGGTAACTTTGCTGACGACGCCGAGGAGCACGGCCAACAGTGCGATCCACTTGCGGTTGCGCTGCAGGAACTCGACGTAGGTACTCGCTTTAGTGATGGCGAAGCGTTCGACGGTGGCGAAGACGATCAGGAAGGAGGAGGTCGTCATGGCGATATGCGACCCCGCCATCATCGGCACCACGTAGCTCATCCTAGAGTACGGTAGATGATGTCCGGGCGAAGGTTGGCAGGAGCCGAAGTTCGACTTTATCGAACTTCCACTCTCCCCGGGTACGGTATACTCACCAGAGGTTCTTGAGGTAGACGCTCTCGGCGTAGTTGAAGAGGACGCGGACGGACATGAGCGTGACGAAGGAGACGCTCATGTAGACGTCGAAGAAGGCAAGTAGGAGTAGGTAGAGCGAGTGTGAGTTCCGGTGGTGGCGACTGGTGATGAAGACACAGAAGAGGAAGGCGTTTTCCACAATGGACACGGCCGAGATGAGCGAGCCGAAGAAGGTCACCAGCCAGAAGCGCTGGTCGATGTAGTCCACGTCCACCTTGTAGCACTTGTCCAGCAGGTCGAACGAACCGTTCTCCGCCATAAGGGCTCTGAAGAAGGGGTGAAACTATCAGTGAGGGTCTTGACTGGAAAAACAGATGACACGAACTGCGTTGAAGTCTCGAGTGGCAGAGCGCACCGGAGCAATCTGTGCCAGTCGTACTAACAAGAACCTGTGGGAGCGAGGCCGCAAAAGGGTTCAAATCTTCAAGGTTCGCCGACATCTCCAGCACTGCTAGATGCGTCAGAGACGCCGACCAGAGATCAAGCAGAGCCCCGATGTTGAATCTTCACTGAATAACAACTTAGAAGTTAGGAAACATAACCAACGATAAACACAAACGGTAACAGCGTGAAGCTACAAATCTGACCCTCAAAATGTCAAAGAGTCCATTACATTAGTAAGCATTAGAGGAAAACATTGTGTAGAATAGAGATCTTTGTACACTACAAAAGACAGGCTAGGAGCGGAGTAAGAGAATTGAGTCTACAGTCTGCTTGGAATACAACCTACAGCGATCATTCTACAGCTGATCGTAGTGAAAACTACAAAAGAAACACATTTACGAGATTATTGCGATGCGGTTTGTTCTTTGTTTCTTAAACATTAGGAGTACTCTTATCTTGGAATGAAAATTAGGGAAATAAAACCGATTAGAATGACAGAAAACGTGCGACAGAGCCGTTATAATCGACAGAACTATCATAATAGTTCCACTCCCACCTTTCTTAGGGCTTCGGCGAACCTCAACAAAGCCTCCACTAACTGCTTTCTGTAAACCACAACTTGGGAGCAGACCGGAGACGCGTTCACATCCTCTGTAATTAGTTTACGCTAATTTCATTAGCTCCTCGCGACCTATTGTCGTGTTTTTCGTTTGGTTTGCAGTTAGCTCGTTAAATGCGCAGATCTAACGAGCTAAACGGAACGGATACAAGGCAGTTTTCCGCCCATAATTCGTTTCAACAATCTGTCCATGTTCTTAAAGATGCCGTTCCTATACCGGAGTTAAAAATACCGGAGTTGGAAGTGAAGGCTTTCGATTCGTTCACTCTGAAGAGTGAGTAGTCCAACAATATTGAAACTGACGATCGAGCGCTAGAGACCATCCACCAAAGAGCCTTGGACTCCTCGCTCGCTCCCCTCAGCAGACGCTCGATTCGCAGCTTCGCAGAATGCCCTTAGGAAAGAGGACCCCTCAACGTCCAAACCGGCCGCAGAACGCGCAATTAATAAAAATTCCCGGACGCGTCAATCAGCGCCAATTTTTGAGATCGATGGAGGTGTCGGGCCGGACAAGTGTGTCCTCGGAATTGGGCCCTCGTCGTGGTGGGAGCCGGCGATCGAGGCCGACTGAGGAGTCCAAGTCGCGAACGCGCTTATTAATGCCGAAAACAAATCCATAAATCTTTGGGTGAAAGACTCCGACCCGCGGTGGTCAGCTCGAGTGTCAATAGAGCGGAAATATGCAAACGAGCGCGGAGGATTCTTTGATTGGCGACGAAAACAAAGAGAGGAAATGAAAAGCCCTCAGGTGAATGCCCCCGGCGTGTTCCCGGAACTCATTTGTGTTCGTTGGAAGGGAAGCGCCTGATCGTTTTGAGGGTCAAAGAAGCTCTCACGTCATGAATAGGACTGGAAGACACACCTTCTTATGTAAGGACTAGGGATGGAACCGGTTCCGGTTTTCCGGCTTTTTTTGCTCCGGGTTTTCGGTTCCGGTTGCATCCCTAGTAAGGACCATACAGTAACATTCATGATGGTACAGGGTACAAAAGCGTTTATTTTTTCAAGCGATGTATTCTAGAAAACCCACTAAATAGTAATACCCGCCATTTGATACAAGCAGATTGGAACGAGATGGGGCTTATTCGAAATGTCTTTTAGCATAGAGTATTATGCCGCAAAAATTATCGGCCCGTTTCCGCAAACAAAATTTTTAGTGAATTTTTCTTTATTTTTTATACCGAAACTGCCTATTTTGAAACCCTCCGCAAACTGACACTCCGCGATCGTCGTGTAGTGTTCTAGGTGTCATTTGATAGAGCTTGATCTGGCTGATTTTTTAATCCCACGAAATCCTGATTCAGGCAGTCCGTGCGGGAGTTCGGATTTAAGCTCAATTCCAGTTCAACCAAGGTCACGAAACTCCCGCACGGATTACCTGAATCAGGATTTCGTGGGATTAGAAAATCCGCCAGATCAAGCTCTATCAAATGACACCTAGAACACTACACGACGATCGCGGAGTATCAGTTTGCGGAGGGTTTCAAAATAGGCAGTTTCGGTATAAAAAATAAAGAAAAATTCACTAAAAATTCTGTTTGCGGAAACGGGCCGATAATTTTTGCGGCATAATACTCTGTGCTAAAAGACATTTCGAATAAGCCCCATCTCGTTCCAATCCGCTTGTATCAAATGGCGGGTATTATTATTCAGAGGCATGCTTCATTTTGTGTCGGTGGTGAACGGTCGGGTCGTTCCGCTGCTCTCTGAGTTAGCGGTCGACCTCCGTCATTTTCGCCAATCAAATGACTGCCCCGGCTCCCAGAAGGAATGGAACCCCAGGGATGCC
>JADLIF010002037.1:0-20550 GCA_016648015.1 Steinernema khuongi | reverse complement strand
ATCGGGAGTTGGAGGTGACCGGCGAACTGCTTGTAGAAGAGGCACTCCCTGTTGTGGATGGTCTCCAGGAATCGGTCGTTGTCGGTGATCTCCTCGAAGTCTTCGAGGATTTGTCCGCACAGCTTCACGACCACTTTGAAGTCCTTCCCACCCGCGAAAGTCACAGTGACGAGGAACACGCTGGCGAGGAAACCATTTTCGCCCACGCCACTGACAGAAGTCTGCAAAAGTCTCTAAAAAAAGTGTGAATGGGGAACCTTACCTTCTCAACTGCTGCTTCTTCTCTAAGACGCTTGAACTCATCACAGTGTTGGCTCAGAAGTGAGAGGATCCACTCGTTGTTGAACGGGAAGTCCATGCCTTCTTCACAACGATATATAATTGAGGAAAGGCTGGCAAGAGGGCGCCGATATGTCACGCGCGGGGACTGTGGGACGCGCACAAACTTACGCAACAGCGTCTCTTTGAGGAGACCCATTGTCAGGGATGTTGAGAGAGGCGATAAGATGCGCATGTTGTATGATCGTGCTATCCGATTCGCGTACCAAACGCGGTGCGCCCGCCACATACTCCTAGGGCTAATTGCAAGAACTTAAGAATCTGAGAAGTACAACTTATTCAAGACAAGCATATGGAAAGCACTGGAAGATAGCCCGTCCACATACATAAAATACAAAAACATCATAATTTATACCACAATGAAATACATAATTTCCCGTTATATCACTTGAGGTTTCAGCTACTTCACAGCTCTTCTTCCTTCTTCGGAGCTTCACTCGTCAACCTCCACGCACGCCCATCTCCTCGAGCGCGACTAACCAGACGTACCACGGAGACCTCACATCGATTGGGATTTGCAGCCACTGGAACCTTTCAGCGAGCGTGAGGTCGTGCAGGTTGTTGGCTGTGTACTTGATCAGCGTATCGATGAAGTCGGGCATGTCGAGGTAGTAGGCGCCGTTGATTACGTCGGCCAGCCGCGGGCGTGGGTCTAGCCTATTCAGGAGGTTCACATCGGCCTCGGTGACGTACCGGTTGAAGCGGTGCATCCGGCGGTGTTCCTCCGTTCGGGGCTCCTCAGCTTCGTGCATGCGCAGCCACCGGATGATAGTGGCGAGCGCGTCGCCGTTCACCAATGCGATCGGAATGGCGTCTTCGAAGCCCATCTCGCGGGTCATCTGCTTCAGGAGGTTCATCTTCTCGATATACTTCTTCTTGATCACGAAGTCTCGTCCGTCCGAGGAGGTTACCGTGAAGGTTTCGGAGCTCATCGTGGTTCCTCCACTCTGAATATTCGTAGGTATTAGAAATAGACGACAGTGCGAACACTAGAACACGAAAAGTTAGAATCTCCGATCGACACAAGCTTATGTGAACAGGTAAGCATGGAAGACAAGACCGACCATCGAGCAAGGCGTGCAAAACAAGAACAGAATAAACATAGGGGAAAATCCTTGCTATTCTCAAAGGAACACTCATCTTAAATGAATACAAGACTGGTAACGCAGACATTAGGACGCGTGTACACAGTTTAAGATCCAGCAAACGCAACAAAAAGGGCTCCCATGCACAAGGAGAAGAGGAGAAGCACATCTGAAGGAGAAGACCACATCTGAACCAATAATGCCAACACATGACGATTTTGCTCGTGAGTCCTTGATTGGATGCGTCCAGCCGGCCGATCGGAATTGAATGAAGATCGAGCGAGAGTGAGGTTGGCAGATCAGGGTAATCGTGCCGGATATATGTGCGGCTGACAACTTCGACCTCACAAGACAACCTCTGAGAAACTCTCTCAGGATTCCCGGACATTTTCTCCGCGGGACGTTTTCTCCGCCGGACATTTTCTCCGATCAGGGCTAGCCAGTGATGTCCCTTTCGCCAATTCAACTGCCGACTGTGGTGGGCGAAGCACTGAAGACGATCTTCTCTGGTTCTTCTAGGTACCCACGTTGGAGCAAAAGAGTTGGAGACAACTAACAAGTAACTTGTATGGTCATAAAGCACGGCCCCCTAAGAAGAGCAAAGTCCGAAGTCAGCCAAACCCCCAGGAGCAGCGAGATTCGTAGTCAATCAAATTCTCTGGGGGCCCTCAGCTTCCTGGTGGGTGGTCGAACGGTAGCAACATTCGCGTCTTGTACCTAAATATCTCCATCTTCTTTATATTTTTTCCATTTCGAGTTCCCCAGCTTTCTACCTCCTACGAAAGTAACCACAGTTTGACCCTTTAGAAGCTGGCAAAGGATGGATCCTGGTTAATATGGTTACTTCAGAGCAGAAACCCAGAAAATCATGACAGAATATGTATGTTCTTCTTCAGCTATGATGTTGTAATGTTGATGTTCTCGAGCATCTTTTCCTCAATTTTGAACCAGCCTATGGCCCGCTCCTAGAGAGTTCTCACACGCCGCGGACACATCGATTCGGCTAACAAAGACGAGGTCCAACAAACGTCTCCTCTTCTTGTTCCCCTCTCGTCACTTTCTCCAATGTTTCAGTGTTCTCTGCTCGCTGTGCTTTGATATCTTTGAACGGCGTCGCGTCACGCTTACCCTCTTGCCGGTGCACCCGACCCCAAAGCTGCCGGAACTCGCTTCTCTTCTGGACTGACAATGGCCTTGTCGTACTTTTTTTTCTATTTTCTTAAACAAAAACTTGTGTTCTGTTAAATTAAAAACGTAATTCGATGCAGTATTCCATTATTTTCTGAATAAAAATGAATAAGGACTATGAATCTCCGCTCGACATAAATAATGAATATGATGAGTGGGATGAATAAGAAATTACGCCCTCCGAATCTTTCGACTCGTCCCATACTTATTTGTTGGAATTTTTGATAACCAACAAATGATTACAAGGAAACGGAGATTCTAAACGGTAAACAGATTTGAAAGTCTGTAATCCACCTCCAAATTCTCTGAATTCTAAGAATTCGGTTCTAAGGATTCTCAATTCCGATTGTTATTTATGACATTTATTGTTATTATGACCCTTGGTTCTACATTTTTATCAGAATGTTCTGAACTGTGTACCATACTCATTATGGGGAATTAATCAAAAATTTCAGCATCAAGTCCTCCTGATTTTCAGTTCGGCCGTACTGTTCGATAGGTGAAATAATTGGATGAGATAAGCTAAAATAAGCTCTAAATGCCTTTCCCAACCCTGCTCTCCGCCACGCACCCAGAAGCGCTGTTGTCCCGATGCGATTGATCGGCGGCTTGGGTATCGGCGGCAGCCCGCCTGAAGAAGGCGACGACGCCCGGCGCTGATAACAAAATGTGATTGTTTGCCCGCGACCGCGCCACGCGAGTTTTTCCCCTGGAATGGACTGCTGGATGCACTTTGATGTCTGGTGCGGGAAAGGGCGAAAGCTGCGCTGGACTCTAGTGATTGGACGACGTTATTTTCATCTCGGCCGTGGCCCGTTGTGTACTTTGGGGTTGACGCGTCCGTCCACTGAAGGGTGTTTTCGTGGCGCTAAGGTAAAGGACGAGCTGGATTAATTCAAACGGTTGTGGTATCAGCCACTCAGACTTATTTTCGTGATTTTTTATTGCTCCAGCTGTAGATGTTGGCACACCTGCGCGGCAGACGGAGGAGGAGTGCGCTGGAATAGCAGGGAGAGTATATTGTGTATGGATTGATCCAAAGAATGGAGGCCCTCTTGATTTTACTGTCCTCTTGTAAAATACGTAACTCCACACAGCTCTTTTTCTCAGTTCCTAAAATAATAAAACTGCGTCCCTTATTGCCAGCTTTCTATTCGATAAAGGCACTTCTTAGAAGTAGGCAGAGCTTTTGAAAGAATATGTTACTCTTAGTTTTTTTGCATCAAATTATGCAAATGAAAGTCCAATACATTGAACTGCACATATTATTTTATAGAACGATTACCACTTAAGATTTTTGTGTCCATAAGTAACAGGAAATTTCCAGCTGATTGACCATCCGTGCCTGTGAACTCCTTCGATCCCTCAAGACTTTTCTGGTCAATCGATATCTTTCTAAGTGTCCATCGCATCTAACCCTTCCAGCGAGAAAACCATCACTTGTTACACCTTTTATTTTGTTTGTTTCCCCTTCGACCGAGCAATCCACGTGGCGTTGGCTTGAGCTCTCATGATGTCTCCGAGACGGCAGGCTAAAAATCAAAAGATTTTTTTGATTCCATAGGGTACGTTGTTAAGCAGAAGTTTAGATGTGCAAGTTTAGAAAACAGAAGCGTGAGTCTTGCCATCCAAACTCGCCATTCAAAGATGAGTCATTACCGTTCAGCGCTGTTTGGGCATTGAATTTTTCAATGATGGATTGGATAACCTAAAAGGTTCTGATCCTGTTTTACAAGTTTCGGTTCAGATCCGGGTAAGGACACATGCTTCTCTGCGATTTTTTTGTGATGAAATCCTAAAGACCTCGTATGCTCCGTCACGTGCGCCCCGGTTTTAGAGTTCTAGCAGTTGCGAGAGAAAGTCGCCACGTCAATCAATCACACAAGTGGAAGTTATTCACGGGACTTCGTCATGAGAGGTGGTTCTAGTAGCTTTGACATGTTTGTTCGATATTTGGTCCATCGTCGTCCTTTCTACGTGATTCAGTGTTTCCGGTGCTTGTTTTCGAGTTCACATGATGCAACGCTCCGTAAATGATGACCATAAACCACATTTGGATAAGAAATCGTTGCCTAAGAGTCTGTTCACCTGGGCATGTTGACCAGAAACTACCTGACGGTTTATGATCAAAATCCGTGTAGATCAACAGTCGATTTCCATCGCCACAGGGTCCTTTGGTTTCAACCTGTACCATCTTGGTTTCATAACCGTAAAGTGTCGCCCTTTACCTTTATTTCGCAAGAAGTGATAAAACAAGAACAAGGAGATTGACCTCTTCAGCTCAAAAATAGATCAGTTATTCCATCTGCAAACGATGGTCAGTCTGTCTAGGCTTACTGTAGTTTTCCGAATTCTCCTTCAGCAAAAAACAAGTTCTTGATTTGCAGAAGACGAGGAAAAGGAAAAAAAATGACAACAAGCCGATGCAGCTCGCTTCGCACGTCCCTCTGGTGTTGCTGTCCGCTTAAATTGTCTCTTTATGTCTTGGCTTCTTTTTATCACATATGTATGTCCAGTTTTCATTCCTTATCATTGAGATAAAGGTCCACTGATCTTTAAGTGAGCTCCTTTTCCTCAAGCTTACTGATGGTTTTGGTCTTTTTCGCTTTAGATCGTTCAAGTGCTCTCATCACGGCAATTTGTGACGTTATATTAAAGGTTTTCGTTGATTTCTGAACAGTGCAGCGTGGGAAGATATTTCCCCCTTCCAGTTCTCATTGAAACACATCAATTTGACTTTTTAAAGGAATGCTTAAGGTGACTTAGTGTTGCAGTCAGTTGCTGATCGATGGAGTTTAAATCGATAAACTTAACTTAAGCTACCCGAACTACCGTCAAGCACGGATGATGCACGTATACTGTTTATTGGGCATACCTATCTAATACATGTAAAGATCAATAATCAAATCGCATTTCGATTGGCCATGCAAAAAATTGTGACTTTGCATGTCGCGACCTCTGCAGCTGTGTTCACATCTCCAACTTGGTCAGTGTCATCGGAGATATGAACGCACCCAAAGTTCACACTCGCTCGAACTCTCTGCACTTTCCTGCTTCCGCCCGCCTTCTTACTCAATGCCCATCTGCTACACTACAGTTTCGATCTTGAGGATTACTCTCAGGAGGGAGAAGATTACCGCTGTAAAATGTATATCCGTGCTGTTTTCGTGGTTGTTGTTCTTTGACTCCGGTGGAATTCGCTCCTATGCATCATCGCCTGTTTTAGATAAATTTTCCTTTCCAATTCTTAAGAAGTTTTTGGAATCAAAAGTTCATACGCACATTTTCTGAGCATTCCAGAACGTCTTCTGCCCCTATACATACATCCTGGGGGTTGTTATTCGGTTGGCTCTTTCTTCACTGTTTTTTCCTTCAATTTTTAAAGGATTTTTTATCATAGTTTTTACAGCTGGAGAGCCTTTATCGTTAGCTTCCCCACCCCTCTTTTCTCGTACCGATAACCAGTGTAGAGACCCCCTTCAGAGCAGACAAGAGACGCGCCACTCTGTGTCCCGCTTTGTGCCTGAAAGTGGTCTGATCGGCGCCTTGCGTCCTGCGTCCTCGTCGCGTTTATCACCGCGCCGCCGACCGAAGTTCGCTTCCCGAGCAGAGCGTGCTGTAACAATTGCAAATCGCGGTGGTCCTTCAACGGTCGCATTTTCAGAAGCATTTTCCGCCATGGCGACTCTCGTTGACCTCTTCCGCGAAGTCGCGTCGGGTCCTCGGCGTGGGAACGTCGTCCTGTCGGACGGCGAGCGGGAGTGGACTCTTGGCCAGCTGGACGAGCTGACTGACAGGCTCGCCAAGCACTTCATCAAGGCGTATGGGTGCAAGACCGGGTCATGTGTCGCCATCTTCATGAACAAGCGGGCAGAGTACGTCGTGTCCTACATTGCCGCCCTCAAAGCTGGTGAGTTGATAAGGATTGGTCTGAATGTGGATTATGGAAAAAGGCCAAATGTCTTTCTGAGACGCAATTAATGGTATTTTACACTTTTCATGGCATTCTCACAAGAGATGCTTAGGTTGAGAAGATCATGTTTAGTGATCCGAGAAGAAAATCACCTTAGCCGGTCAGGATACGGTCCTCTCAGTAGTCCTAATGACTCCCTTCAGAATGATCTCCTCGTGTTTCTAGTGTCACCTAAAACAAAAGAAAACCTTGAAACTTTTGCAAAACCCGTTTTGGAGAGCGACGCCAATTAAGACGTCTTGAGACGTCGTAAAACTTCTAAACCGATTCTGTGCACTTTCATCGATTCCGGCGTGTCGAGGTTACTGCGATCAGATGGTGCTGTCCTTTGAGGGCGCTAGGATCGCCTGCGTTATCAAATATTGTAGCCAAAAGGAATTGGAGATAAGGATGCGGGTGGAAAGTTCCAAGAATGTAGCCTTTGAAAGCGTCGTAGTCTTAGTGGTGTAAACGTGATTTCCTTTCGCATATTTGCACAGAGCACGAGAGAGAGTGCAAAGAGCAGATGGTGCCCAACGGGGGTATTAGTGGAGGGGGGTGAGAGAGTAATTTATTGAATGGTGGAAGGAACATATTCTAAGGACAGAATACAGAGAATGAAAATAGAAATAATAAGAAAAACCATATTCCAGGAGCCGCCTATCTACCCCTGGACATTTCCTACCCTCCACATCTACTAGAGTCCATCCTGGATGAAGTGCGGCCAGCAGCGGTATGTACGACGCCAGAGTACGCCAAGAGGCTTCCTGAAAACGCTCCGGTGTTCACTTTCTCGGGAGCCTCCGTCCAGCAGAGCCTGCCCGACTCAAACAACATCAGCCTGCCCTCTGACATCGGTCCGGACGACCTCGCCTACATCGTCTACAGTAGTGGGACCACTGGGAAGCCGAAGGGCATCCAATGTCCTCATCGTGGAGCCGTCCTCTCTTACAAGTACCGTTTCGAGCATTACCCCTACGTGGAGGGTGACATCGTCGCCTGCAACGTCTTCTTCGTTTGGGAGTTGTTCCGACCCATCCTACAGGGTATGTGGGATGATGGGTTCTGCCCTTAGGCTGAGGGGTCCTTGAAATGGACTGGAAGATGGAAGATTTCTCAGGATCGGTTCCCTATTACCAGTTTCAACCCCGAGCTCTAACTTTCACCTATTTAGGCGTCAAAATGTGCATCATTCCGGACGACGTGATCTACGACCCGTACCCGTTGTGTAAGTTCCTGGAGGAGCAGCGCGTGACGAGGATGCTGTTTACGCCGTCATTGCTGGAAACCGTGCTCGACACCCAGTCGCGTGAGACGATCGTCGCCGCTTTCAAGCACTTTAGGTTCGGATACACCCGTTGTTTTGGGGAAGGGGTCGGGAACGGGTCCCGCGCTTGTACCTTTCGCTGTTACTTCGGTATCGACTTTTGGGTGCCTCGCGCACGCTGCGTGGACGGAATCTGGGATTCTTGAGCGAAAAGATATCTCTGGGCCCCACAAAATTGTTTTGAGTCCTGAAATGACAATTCTCTTTGAGCCTTGGAACAAAAATAGTGAAGCCATAGAGTTATACCAAATTGAGTATATTTCATCATTTTGTAAAGAGCAAATTCAAAGTCGATTTTTCAATGGTCGCAAAGCAATTTTCCTGATTTTAATGCTTTTCCCCTTTAAGTCATCCTCCCCTCAACTCTCTCCTCGTCTTTCAGAGTGATTTGGCTGTGCGGCGAAGTCGTAACCTGCGCCCTACTTAAACGAACCATGGACGTGCTGCCGAACGTGCAGGTGGCCAACCTCTACAGTATCTCCGAGTGCCACGACGTGTCCGTCGAGGATCTGACTAAGTTCCACAAGTCGGGCGTGGAGCGGAAGTACGCCCCTGCGGGCACGCTCATCCCAGGCGTCAAGGTCGCCATCCTCGACAACAATCTGAAGAAGGTGCCTATCGGCATGCCCGGAGAGATATACGTGGGTGGTCCCACGCTGGCCATTGGCTACTTGAACCGACCCGAGCTGAATCGGAGTCGTTTCCTGGACGTGCCCGAGGAGCTCCGTCCTGAAGTCGGCGACAAGATGTACCGTACGGGAGATTGGGGCTACGTGCTGGGCAATCAGACCCTCGAGATCTGTGGACGCTGCGATACCATGGTCAAGATCCGAGGCTACAGTATCGAGATTCAGGTATCTTGTTGGCTTCCGAAACGAAAGCACATCTCCTCCTTCTTCAGGCCGTGGAGTCGACCATCCTGCATCTGCCGTGGATCGCTTCTTGCGCCGTGGTGAGCATCGGCGCCGAGGGCGAGGACAAGCAGCTGGCGGCCTACCTCGTGCTCCAGGAGCCAGTAACGCGGAAGGCGCTCCGCGCGGAGCTGAAGCGCAAGTTGCCCTTCTACATGGTGCCCACCTACTTCGTCTTCCTGGACAAGCTGCCCGTGCTGGCCGCCTCTTCCAAGGTGGACCGGAAGGCGCTCCCTCCAGTAGATCCCGAACGGGATATCGTCGAGGCGAGCGCGCTTCCGCAGACGCCCACTGAGGTGAAGCTGGCCGCCATCTGGGCTGACGTCCTGCAACGATCGGCGCTCGATGTCCAGGAGAGCTTCTTCGATCTCGGAGGGTGGGTTACGGCAGTCAACAGAAACTCTCGATTGTTAAGAATGTGCTAAGCTGATTTTTACGAAAATGGTCCCGGCGCGCACTAAAACCACCCGTTTAGCCACTCGCTTTTGGCCGCCCGCCTTCTCGGAAAAGTGGCCGCGGATTTCGGCGTCGAACTGAGCATGCGCGACCTCTTCGGCTCGCCTACCGTATCCGCTATGGCAAAGCTACTGGACGGCTCCGAGAGGAACAGTCCGGAGACGGTGGTGGACCTGGAGCAGCAGGTGGAGACCCACGACTACAAGGACCACGTGATGGACCTGCACCTCCGCGCCTTCTGGCGCTCCACCGAGTGGGACAACCGCTTCTCCCGCGCTACCGTACTCCTCACCGGAGTGACCGGCTTCCTCGGCTCCCACATCCTGGCTGCGCTGCTCAACTCCACGCAGGTCCGAGTCATCTGTCTGGTGAGAGAGTCTACGAACGAGACTGTAGACAGTAGACTGGAGTGTGCGCTGAAGAGACGCGGTCTGCTCACGCACACCGTTAAAGAGCAGCTCGGGTAAATCTTAGATACTGTAGAGTACGATGACGATACCGTAATTCAGGGACCGAGTGAAGGCGATGTCCGGAGACGTGGCGCTGGTCCACTTCGGACTGAGCGACGAGCATTACCATCTGCTCACCTACGACGTCGACGTGGTCATCCACGCAGCCGCCTACGTCAACCTTATCTATCCTTACCAGGTACGGTAGATTTTGGTGTGGAACTTTTTAACCTCCGAATTTCAGGCTCTACATGGAATTAACGTTTTGGGAACGTGGAACGTCCTAGACTTCTGTCACAAGAACAAGGTGAAGCCTCTCCACTACATCAGGTGGGAAATCCGAAGAGTTCGAAGAATGAAGATCAATTTCAGTACGGACGCGGTGATCCCTGCGGGACTCAATGACGTCGACGAAGACTTTGACATTGAACTGGTGAAGGAGAAGCTAGCGGACGGCTACGGCCAGACGAAGTACGTAGCCGAGGTGATGGTGCGTCGCTCTCAGGCTAGAGGTCTCCCGTCGATTATCTATCGTCTCGGGAACCAGAGCGCCTCTACCAGCGCCGGCTACTGGAACGACCAGGACTTCACTTATCTCATGCTTCAAGCCGTCATTCATACAGGAAAGACACCCGACGTTGATTGGAAGGTAGGTGCAGGACGGTTTCCGTAGAAAAAAAGTATTGACCTGGGAGAGATTCGAACCCACGACCTGTGGATTCATGATCGAAGGCGGTAACCCCAAACACTACAGTAACCCCAAACATACACCCGTAATATACCCCCTGCTTTTCCCATGAAAAAAGCCATAAACCCCCACCTTCAGATCGAGCTGACTCCAGTGGACTTCGCGGCCAAGTTCGTCTCCTCCCTGGTCACGAAACACTTCTGCGGCCAAGTGGGCAAGACGTTCCATCTGACCAACAGCCAGGGTCCCAAGTGGAGCGACCTCATGGACTGGCTTCGTAGCTTCGGCTACCGTATCGAGAAAGTCGACGCAGACCGCTGGATGCAACTGGTGTTGAACAGCACGGACGCCAACCTGCAACAGATCCAGAAACTCGTGGCGGTGATGATCCGCGACGAATCCTTCTTCGCCACACAGTCCACCTACCTCCGCTCGAACACTGACCGCTTCGTGCGCGAAGCCAAGTGGCGCTACCCCACGGTGGACGAGCGTCTGGTGCGCCACTGGCTCCAGCTTCTCGTCGAGCGACACGTGCTCCCGTCGCCGTCGGTCAACGTCGGTGAGTGGGCGCGTCGGGGACGGAATCCTGTTTAGGGCGTCAGTGGAAACTTCCATGCTGGGGAAACCTAAGTGGCGGGGACCAGCAAAACAAGGGTTGAGGGAGACTTAGACACCGACTGTGTTAGACACGGGCAAAGTTTCTGTTTTGTTGTTTTGCATATGGGCGGTCTTTGGACTCTGGTAGAGTCTTCTTTCGCACCTTTAACCCTTGGAACCGGTTTCAGTAGTTGATGCGGACTAGAAATGTGAATATATCCTTTAAGTGTTTGCAAAAAAGCAGGAAAAGATGATTTTTAAAAGAAAGCAGCTTAACAAAAATAACTAGCAGCGAGTGGTTTCGATCCACCGACCTCTGGGTTATGGGCCCAGCACGCTTCCACTGCGCCACGCTGCTGTCTAATTTCCTTTTACTCATACCATACATGACTCAGGAGAGCGGTCATCACAACACTATTGTTCACTGAAAACCTGTTTTGCTCCATTCTTTTTCGTTGAATTCGACCCGAGCAATTCTGTGCCTGCTTCTTCCCTTCTATTGATTTTCGGTCACATCCTCCATATAATAAAGGCTTAACATAATAAAGGAAGCCGTCAGTCCGAACGTGCGAATTGTCTGACTTGCGAGGATGGCTCACTTGCCCCTTTGAGACATCTCTCGTCTCGCACTGTCTTAGCAGATTCTTAAACTCGCTATCCTGTTCACTTTCAATGTATCCGCTCCGCGCTTTTTCCAAACAAAGTCACTTTTACGTTGTTTACGTGATCTTTGAAAGGCGAATTCGCTTCATCTCCCCTTTCCATGTGTTAGCTTCGATGTCCGCTTCTCGATGTTTCCCATCTGTTGCTTTTTTCAATTAAATGTTGCTCAAAAACATTGCTTTCCAGAAGACCAGAGAACAATGTTTGTCCGCGCCCCCTTGCGGACCACTGTTTACACATTTCTCAAAAAATCGTCGGGCCTGGCTCGTTGGCCTCGTTCCGTTGACGGCGTCAGTGCCGATTAGTCCCAAAATGAGTTTTTCTTGTCAGCAGGGGCCTCATTTACGGTCGCATCGCTAGGTTACGCGAGTGTTGGTTTGTTGGCGATAAAGCGTGTCTCGCGAAAAGCACTCTCTATTGTGTTCGTAGGAGCTTTGAGTGAGAAGGACATTCGAATATGGTGACATCGCCACTTGCACCAGGTAGGATATCATCAGCTTAAGATGGGCTTCTTCTGTGATGGGGATGGTGTCGGTGATTTGAAATTTTCGGTGTTTTATGTCCGCTACGCTGCGCTGATGGTGGAATGATCGTATCAGAAAGTTGTGTGTCATTGCCGCGAGATTTTTCAGCTTCTGTGCATTTCTAAGCTCCTTTACATGGGTTCCGGGCGTCTGAAATTTATGTCTAAATAGCTCATCCGTCTTTTACATGACTTTGTCTCGCTCTTTTTTTCTCGGTGTGGTATGATGATAGGGACAATGATAGGAACAGAGACCGCGTTTCCCAACAATACTTTAACTCTATCTTCAGGAACCGCGCTCGTCGACAAGGTCTGCGTCATCACCGGCGCGAGTGAGGGCATCGGCGCGGCCATCGCCAGAATCCTGGCGATCGACGGAGGCGCTCGAGTGGTCCTTGCCGCACGTCAAGAAGAGAAGTTGAAGGCGTTGGCGCTGCGTCTCCAAGCTGACGGCTGCCCCGAAGCAAGCATTCTCCCGATCCCGTGCGACGTGACCAGCGACGAACAGGTGCAGCGGCTCTATGAGACCACCATGGAGCGCTTCGGCCGCGTGGACGTGCTGGTCAACTGCGCCGGCTGCATGTACTACTGCATGATGAAGAACGGACCGACGGCCGAGTGGAAGCGCCAGATCGATGTGAACTGCCACGGCACGATGAACATGATCGGCGCAATGCTTCCGCACATGATCGAGAGGCGCCAGGGCCACATCTTGAACATCACGTCGGATGCTGGAAAACGCGTAAGTCTTAAGGAATTTTTATCTGGTTTTGAGTTCTATCCATTTTAGGGGTTCGCCGGCCTCGCCGTCTACTCAGGCAGCAAGTTCTTCCTCGAGGGTATGTCCCAAGCGCTTCGCCAGGAGATGGTGGAGTTCGGCATCCGCGTCACCAACATCCAGCCCGGAGATGTGGCCACCGAGCTCGCCAGCCGATCGACGGATGAGGAGGTAGGATGCAGCTCTTCTTCCTAACTCATATTAATCCTTGTCGTAGGCACGATCCAAGTTCGACGGATCGAACGCCGGCCACCGTATCCTGGACCCTGAAGACGTCGGTCGATCCGTCCTATACGCGCTCAGCCAGCCCGCACACGTCGCCGTCAACGAGATCCTCATCGAGCCACAGGCAGCGCCCATTTAATCCTTTTGTTGTTGTTATCGAGTTGTGTCCGGATATTTATTGTACTATAGTAAACGCCTCTCCCAGAAGCTGCTAGGAATCCCTCGCTATAGGCTCGCTCCTCCATTGCCGATAGAAGAGAGCTAGGATTGTGCCATTGGAGAAGGCACGCTATAGGTTTGCACAAGTTCACAGCACTTTTTTAGGTTCAGAGCATAGGTTCAGAGAAAGATGAAAGATGCTACTGGGAATACTTTACTAATGGCTTAGGCCACAATTCACGATAGAACCGAAAAAGGATGATAAGTCGGAGAGCCTCCTTAGTGCTTACGATATCCAGATGGTGAAGAACCGTATCCACCGTAGTTTCCACCGTTACCAGCAGGGTATCCTCCGTTGCCTCCTGCTCCAGTGTGACCTCCGGGATATCCTCCGTTGCTGGCTGATCCGTCGCTGCTTCCAGGGTATTCTCCGTTGTTCCCGGCGCCACCATTACCGCCATTTCCACCATTCCAGCCGTTTCCGCCTCCGTTGTTGCCACCTTGGCCGTTGGAGCAGTTGCCTCCAGAGCAACGAGCACCTCCTTCGTTGTCTCCACGTCCAGATCCACGACCTCCTTCACGACCCGGGCAGGGACAGTACTCGGCGTCCTTTCCGGGGTTTCCACGAGGTCCTTCAGGTCCTTCTTCTCCATCGGGGCCGACGGATCCCGTGTATCCAGGAGCTCCGGGAGCTCCTTCTGGTCCGGGCTCGCCAGTAGGAGCGTCCTTTCCGTTGTCGCCAGCGGGCCCTTCAGGTCCTTCTTTTCCTGGGGGTCCACGAGGTCCAGGACGGCTGATGGGCTTGTCGGCGTCCTTTCCAGCTGGTCCAGGTTCTCCGGGGTGTCCGTCGGGTCCAGGGGGACCAGGAGGTCCCTGCTCCCCAGGAGCTCCTGGGTTTCCGTCGCGTCCGAAGTATCCGGGCTGTCCGCGAGGTCCTCGCATGCCTCGAAGTCCCGGCCTTCCAGTAGGGCCTTGGGGTCCAGGGGCGCCTCTGGGACAGTTGAAGCAACCAGTGGGGACTTCCTGCTGGACATCCTCGGCGTCCTTTCCGTCTTTTCCGTCCTTTCCGGGGAGACCGTCCAGTCCTCGGGGCCCCTTCTCTCCCTTAGGACCAGCGGGACCAGCTGGGCATTTGTTTTCGGTGTTGCAACCTAGGAGGAGCTGTAAAGATGGGACTTAGAAGATACACTTACTGCACTTGGGTCCGTTAGGTCCGTTCGGATTGGGAGACTGTGGCTGACTGGGGAATCCGGGGACGTTCGGTCCTGAGGGGAATCCTCCTTTTCCGCTAGGAGTAGTGCCGGGAGGACATCCAGGTCCTCCGGGACCACCGGGGACGCAAGGCTGACCAGGCTGGTTCTCGTTTGGTCCTCCGGGCTGACCGCCGATAGGATGCTTGCTAGAGTCTCCTCCTGGCTTTCCGGAGGGGTTCTCACCGTTAGGGTATCCAGGGTTGTTTCCACTGGGGTATCCGGGAGTCTCTCCTCCAGGGTTTCCTCCGGGGTATCCAGGATAGCCACCGCTAGGGTAAGCTGGCTGATTTCCACTGGCTCCGTATCCTCCGTAGGCCTGACGACGCTGGCGGTTCTCTGGAGTTCCGGCACCGAGCCCAACCATATCTCTCCAGAGGTCGTTGGTCATCAGCTTAAAGGATAGAGTAAAGTAGAGAATGACCAAAATTGATAGATCAGTACCCAAAAAACCACCTTTTAAACACCTTATCCCGGAGAACTCACCTTGAAACTGTCCATCTCTGCATCCAGCTCTCCCCAAATGGCGCTCACGTCGTTGTAGATGGAGGAGATGGCGAAAAGGCAGACGAGCAGTGTTGCTCCGCTAAGAGCTATCGCTCCGACGGTCGCCGAGTTGACCGACAGCATTATTCAGAAGTCGAAAAGACGATTGGAAACGATCGCCTGAAGACAGAAGAACTGTGCATAACGAAAGCGAAGACGTCCTTTTATACTCAGAGATAATCCGGCTAGAGTCGGAAACGATTTAGGGTGGGTCCATCGCAAACATTTATCTTAGCGAACTCATCTGTCAATGCGTTTCAGAGAATTGTCTCTGGGTAACCTGGAGTTAATTGGGTAGTACAGATAGCAAATTAAGGCAATAAAGTCTTCAAGGATTTGTCTTCAAGTATTTGAAGTGGCGCTGTTCATTTTTTTAAAATTTTCCTTGCATGTTAGCCGCCGTTTGGAATGTTGCAACCGGAATTGGCGACAAAGGAGCGCAACGCTTTGACAGAGGTAATTAATCAGGTGCCGATCGGCGATCTTTTCGCGGAAGGTGTGACCCTCTTCCGCGTTTTTTCTTTGTTGTTAGTTTGTCTTTCCTCGTCTCGTCGTATTTCAAGAATTTGACCACAATTGGATCGAAGTTCATTCAGAGGAAGCTCAGAAGCTAGTCGAAGAAATGGGCCAATTGTAAGGGTGTCTTTTCATACGTGAGAAGAAGTGTGTCACTTTTCAAAATTGTTAAGAGCTTACGAAGATATCCAAGTTACACTTCCTGTTGGCTTAATTCCAGGATGTTCCTTTGGAGATTCTAACTCCATTGGGCCGAATTGGCCTTACACTAAAGGAACGATTATAATTGTTCGAGGCTGAGATGAACATGCACGTCTTCGAAAACGACTCTGGTGGCCGACGACAAAGAGAGTGAATAGTCCTACGGAGGGTGGCCAACAAGACGCAAATTGGCCACCTTCCTTGGTATAAGGAGGATGGCCAATTCAAATGAAACGTTTCATCAGCGTTTCTCTGTTCGTCTGACTCTCTCTAGCCACACCGCTGGACCGATACGGTCGCTCGGCCGTACCACCGGTTTAATTACCCAAGTTTGAGGTAAATAGTAAAACCGCTCTTCCAAATGAAAGTAGCGCGATCTAATTTTGGGGCTGCATCTCTTCAAAAAAAAAAATTTTGGGGCTGCATCTCTTCAAAAAAAAAAAAAAAAAAAAATCTCTTCGGAGGTGCTTATATGAGGGACTTTGGGTGGGAGCGTTAATTCTGTTGGGTGGCCAGTTAAGCCTACGTTGGCCAGCTTCCTTGGTATATAAAGGGTGGAAACCCCTATCGAATGAGCATGAATTCATTTATCGATACACAGTATTCAGAGTGAGCTACAACCCGTTCAAGGCACTAATTGCTTACAAAACAACAAATATGTGCGAGGGGGCCCTTCATGAGAAGCTGAAGACGATTCCTGCGCCGCCCATGTTCCTCTCCTTCTTGTTCACGGCGTGCTGCAACATGTCCACGATGTCCTCTAGGCCGAGGTCCTCCGCCTCCTTCATCGGTGTCATCCCGTAGTTGTCCTTCTGCAGAGGATCACAACCCTCCTGGCACAGGTACTCGATGACCTCTTCGTTCCGGTGCGGGATGGCCTGAAAGAGGAACGATTTCAAGTGTCCGACTACCGTAACCTACCACGTGGAGCGCCGTGCGTCCGTCGTAGTCGGTCTCCATGAGGGTGGCGCCTCCTTCACGCCAGGCCTGCAGAATTTGTAGGTCGCCCTGACTGGCCGCCAAGCACAAGGACATGCCGATGGCGGCGTGGGGCGCGACGATGACAGCACCAGCTGCACGGAGCGCTCGGATGCACTCCAGCTTCTTGGACTTGATGGCCACCATGAGCGCGTTGTCGTCGTTGCTGTCTCTGAAACGGGGTTAGATTTCAGCGAGGACGCTCGTAACATGCTTGGGAAATGCATGGGAGGGGTAAAGATGCGCAAAAGGCGAAGAAGTGATCCGGTTTGTCCTGAAAAGTGCACAGTGACTCGGTGTTGTGGAGGCGTTTGGGTACTGGGAAAGGCGTACTGAGGGTGGTCAGGAAGCGTAAGTACATGGTTACGGTTTTGGAAGTGTCGTTTTACGACTGTTCAATCGATGTTGATCCACAGGGCATATGCGAAGAACATGACTGTTTCTAAAGATAGGGCTGCAGAAAGTCTCCATCTTCTGAATCTATGCTAAAGGCATCAATCCTCTACGTCTACGGCCTTGTGCTCGGTTATGACTTCCGCTCGACATTTTCGAGGGTCGAAAGCCATATCTGATTGTGCCTATCCTACAGCTAACGTGCAAAACCATGCAACATAAGTCATGCAGTGAATGTAAACTCATCAAATGTCCCACCTCGAGTGCACAGAAGCGCCGTGCTGGAGCAAGTAGTTCACGGCCTGGAGGTGGCCGGCGGCCGAGGCCACATGCAGCGCCGTGCGCATGTCGTAGTCGCTCATGGAGAAGGTAGCGCCGCTCTCTCTCAGACTCTCCAGTAGGTCGACATCACCGGTGGCTGCGGCGTGGCACACGAGTGGCGGTAGGAGGGCGTTCCTCAGGAGCTGGTTCTCGTGGGATGAGCTGATGCGTAGGTACTTTGCGAGCCTTGGTAAAATCTCTATCTCGTGCAGCGTCTCCGTTGTGGCGACAGTGAGCTCTCCTCGGATATTCCTTTGCATCATTTTTCGTTTGAGTGGGAGGTCCCACTCGTCCTTGCCGAGGACGTAGGACAGCTTGGTCAGGGCGGCTTCCGTGGTCATGTCCGAGCCGGGAATCACGCCGATGTCGTAGAGGATCTAAAGAAGGATGAGGTGAGCTTGAAGCTGTTTTTGGCTTTCTCCGCCAGAAGGTCGACCTCCCTCAAAGGATTCTCATCTTTAGATACCTACCTTTCCCGTGAAGTAGTGCGAGTCCACCTGACCTCTCACACACTGAGAGCAGTTAACAACGAGGCAGCCCCGATCGATGGCCTTCTGAAGCTCCTCGATGATGTCCTTCCTCCGGGAGGGCATGTTGCCGGCGCCGAACGTCTGCAGGACGATTCCCTCCGTGGGCGGCATAAGCTGCGCGCGGACGGACTCGATGGACATGGAGGGGAAGATGCGGAGGACGCCGACGTTCCGGCAAAGCTTGTCGTGGACGGTGAACGGCGCGATGCAGTTGCTTCGGAAGACCGCTTCGTAGTGCACTGGAAAGGGGCGCATGTGAGCTGAGAAGCCTGTTATGAGTTGAGGAAGAGGGTCTCCATATTAGCAAAATTTCTCATGACTATAGCTTTTTTGATGTTGGTCTCATGAACGTTTGATCCTTGGCCATGTGGTCCCAGCGAAATTTGTTTGTTTTCGACCATTCCGCAGCATTCCTGGAAGATGCTTAGCTGCATGTTCTTAAGATACGATGCCCCACTGCCCTCGTGCAACTTATGCATAATGCATTTCTATATATTTACATCTAACTGGCGGTTTGAAATTTCGAAGCATTCCTTCAAGTATTCCACACCGAATTGTAAAGAGGAAAACAATTACTTAACAGGAGCATTATAATCCACTTCCCCGGGGCTCAGATTTATCCGATGGGGGGCTCAGATTGTTCCGGAGAACCCAACAACTTAGCTGGAGCATTATAATCCACTTCCCCGTAAATGAGTTGTCCCGGAAGTGCAACGAGGAAGAGACAGAAGATCAATGGGGGAAACGTGCCACTTTGGGACAACAAGTTTGCTTTAAGCACTCTATCGCACATGTGTACTGACCACTCAAGCGCTAAGGCCGCAAAGAACCTATGGAAAGTGCTCGATATGAAGTAGTTATGATAGGTATTTAAGCTAAGTATGTCGAATTACAAGAAGAAAACCACAAAAAGAAAAAAACCAAATCGTAGTCAACATAAAAAAAGGTGAGAGAAAAAATAGAGGACTAGGCCGGATTCGAACCCGGACCGAGTGTTTCGAGTGCTACGAAACTGTCGATGCGGGTTCGAATCCCACTGGTGCGGAAATTTTTTGTTTCACCTTCAAATGCACTTTGTCTTTCCTTGTGTTACATTTGCTTACTCAAAAGGTTATGCTACTTGTCCTTAGAAGACCCAGTTGAACCTACCGTTGATCTTGATCTCCATCTCAGCGAGAGGGGCCATATTAGGACTTGTAAACGCTTCCAGAGCGCTGTTGTCCACCTTTGTCGAACGATTTCCTCTGAGTAGTTTATTATTGAAGTACACGGACACCTCGGGGATGTCGAAGTTTCCTGCCACGATCAAGGCTCCGATCAGATTTTCGCGACCATCAGATCGGACTTCGGCTACGGGAATCTAAATACAGCGTGAAACTCCCGAACTCCCGAGGGGTCCTACTTGAGCCCCCGTGATGACCACGGGCTTTCCCAGGTTCTCCATCATGAAGGAGAGGGCGCAGGCGGTGTAGGCCAGCGTGTCCGTTCCATGCAGGACCACGAAGCCATCGTAGTTGTTGTAGCTCTTGCGGATGTCCTGGGCGATGCGGATCCAGTCGTCGAAGGTCATGTCCGAGCTGTCAAGCACGGGCTCGTACTCGACCACCCAGTAGACGATGCGTTTCTTCATGTTCCTCACCATGGGGAGGACGTAGGGAGTGATGCGCGAGTCTTTGTAGTTCTCCTCGACGTAGGTTTTGTCGTTGAGATGGGGTAGTTCGCGGATGGCTTGAGGGAGGTAGTAGGGCTCGGGGTAGTACACTGAAAGGAGGACGAGTGAGGGTATGGTCAAGATTTAGATCTTATTTTTTACCCTATACGCCCCGAAATCAGCTGGTTTCGAATCTTTTGGCTTCAGGCAAATTCCAAAGGATACTCACCTCCATCTTTGGTGCGCATTCCAATAGTGCCGCCGGTGTAGAGGACGAGCACTCGGGACTCGTGAGATGTTGTCAGGTCGCATGAGTAGACCTTCTGGGGAGAAGTGCTCTCGTGGAGTTCGCTGGCAAGTTCCTGGAAAGAACGAGTTTGCACAAAGCCTTTTCATAGTTCTGGTCAATAACCGTCTAAGTTTACAGTGGAAGTATTTCGAGTGATTCTTCCATATCTGCATCAGAAGGTAAGCCCTAAACTAGGTACGCCATTCGGCCCTGAGAAGTCCAGTGTCACAATTTCCATAAATCTTAAAGCGATGCACAAGAAAGACCCTAGAACAGTAGGTCGAAGGACTTGGATCAGAACGCGATGCAACGCACGCCGAAACATTGCATTTCATGCATCGCATTTTGGTCACCCAGATGCTATTTAAGGAGCCGTTGTCCTCATCACCAGCAACATAAGCATCCTTCAATTAACAATGGCTTCCCAAACCCTGACCGTGGTGTCGTCGGACGGCGCGGAGTTCGAGATCAAGATGAAAGACGTCCAGAAGGTGAACCTCCTGAAGAACATGCTGCGCTACAGTCCCGCGTTCAC
>JADLIF010002036.1:0-41959 GCA_016648015.1 Steinernema khuongi | reverse complement strand
AGTTCTCCGATTTTACGCAGCATTCTCCGGGAATTTTATCGGCGTTCGCATGAGGGCTACTTTGCGCACTTACACAGTAAGCTTCGCCAGAATCTGAGGGGGGCAGTTCAGACGGTTCCCTGGTTAGGCAGAATTGTCCAGTGTTAACTTTCCAGTGCTATAAAAGCTCAGAATTTTCTTATACACAATAAGCACGTTAAGTGTTGTGGAAACCACCCCTGCGGTCAGCCTTTCCCCGAACGACTTCTTGCTTCCAAAAGCTCCTATTGATAAGGCCCAGGCGGAACGTGAACAGCAGGTTTGCATCACTGTCCCTATATCTTGTTGAACCTCCTTCTTCAGGAATGCATCACCCTCCAAACGGAGTACAAGTCAGTGTGCTCTCGGAAGCCACCCAAGGGCGCCGAACTGGAGACCATCACGTTTTGCAACATGTACAAGCAGCAGTGCTTGGTGAAGAGGCCTGTGATCTGAGGGCTCACAACCAACTGTAACCCTCTACGACGACGCATAAAGAAATCTGTGGACTTTAGCACCTTTCACTTATCGGACCATAAACGATTTCCGCTTTCTTTGACACTTGCAAACCTTGACCTTCGGCTTGAAATTTCCTGGTTTTTCCACTGCTGAGTCCAAAGGCCGCTGGAGCTCCAAAGTAACTGCATCGTTAACAGGCCGGTTTCGTTGACATACTTCACCTTTTCCATCGGGGGAGTCTCCACAACCGCAACTGTTGATACCCAGCGCAGTGATAAAGCTTGAGTAGTCCCACGCCACAAAATGACGTGTCACGCGATCGCACGATTTCCGAGAATGCTCCAGCTGGGCTGGGGGCAACCTGGTGGACTTTGAGCTGGCGTGACATGATGCACCTCCTTGGAAGAAAGTTGTAAACAATGCGCGTGAGAATGCGCCAATGACGACCTTTCCAAAGAACGGTAAAAACACTTTAACCTCTGATGGAATCTTCCAATGTTGCGTTGGCACTGCCGACAGGTTTCGTGGCAAAGAAGAAACGACAAAACGGTTCAGATTTCATCATCCGTGGAGCAAAACAATGACGAAACGAAGTACGTGCTGGTGGAAAGTTATCTATACGGCATCGGCACATAATTGGGACCTTGTGATCATGGTTCATAAATGAACCAGCTGCTTGTTCTGTCCATAACCTTGGTTCTCACGCACTCTCATGTACGATTAGTGCGGTTAGATCAGATCTTTCGTTCTTTACGTCGTTATTTGGTTTTCAAAAATTGTTCTGCATTCTTTTGTGGGAAGACTGCGTTAGAAGAGTGCTTTATAACAGTTTAGTTGGCACATGTTCGCCAGCCGACAAGATAAACTAAATATAAACTAGATAACTAATAGATAAAAATGAGGTGAACATTCAAATTGACCTGATAGATGGTCAATAGCGACATATCACCCTCACTTTTGCAAAAGGTTTAAGGTAATTCTTTGAATCAGTTTGGGAAATGTCCGGTTTTGGAAAGCAACGAATTAATATAAGGATTCAACTTTACAGCCTTTTCTTCTTTGTTCTCTTCAATGCTGTCTCAATGCTTCAATATTCTCTTCAGTAGCCAGAAAGGGTAAAGGTCACAAAGTTGCAACGTATGTTTTTCTCTCTCCTTTATCTGTTTTCCAGTGAATATCAGCAGCACCATA
Source organism: Steinernema khuongi (assembly GCA_016648015.1). NCBI lineage: Eukaryota > Metazoa > Nematoda > Chromadorea > Rhabditida > Steinernematidae > Steinernema > Steinernema khuongi. The sequence continues at coordinate 40,291 of JADLIF010002036.1, read as the reverse complement.
TAGCGCGGTATTTTTCAGCATAAAGTGCAAATTGCAGAGAGGTACCGGTTCATGCAAGCTCTATTTTTCAACGAGGAAAAACAGGCAGAAAAACATTACAACGTTTGTGTCAGCAATTGACACGCGTATCGAAATTTTGCAAGTAACAAACCGAAAACTAGCTTTAGAGAGAATTTAACACTGATTCATAAGGACATATTTGCTTCGAAAATTGGGCATTCGCTACTTTTGTTGTTTTCCTGCTCCTTCCAGATCATGTACCGGTGGTGCCCTAGAGAATGTATCCTTTCATCTTTTTGATTTCTATTCTTGAACGCCACCGTGATAATAAATTGATATCAATTGAAAACTGTCAGAGATACGGGGGATGTAGAACATAGTATGTGCGACCTCTGGCCCCTACTTTTTCGTGATAACTCATAACGTAAATTGGACGATCCAAACGTTGATCCCCATAGGCCTTGAAGTAGATGTAATATAATTTCGGATAGGTAAGACTAGTAAAGGCCACCTTTTGGCTATGGCGAGCATTGGCAAGGTTTATTCCATACTAATCAAATGCATCTTTCAACCCAATGAATCATTCAATAAACTAAAGCTTCTTCAATTGCGGCTCCTCAAAATTCATCACGACTTCTCTGGTACCCGTCCTGGTTCAGCGACGAACATCGGCAATTTCGGGCTTCTGGCACGCGTTCTGAAAATCTTCCCACTTTCTCCATTCCATCGACCGGAGCAAAGGAGCTTGTAAGCTTCTTTGAGTATTCCTACAGTAGCATTAACGAATCTAAGGGCACTATGAGCGCTTCTCTTACTCGGAAGAACTTGACGTGGTAGCAGAAGATATTAAGCGGCTGCAAGTGGTCCTGGACAAACTGGTTGGCATTGGAGATTATCTGAAATACGTGACGTCTTGTACTGATCGTGTCATAGATCGGCTAATGCGTTCTTTCATCTTTTAGGCCTGAATGTCGCCGTGATAATGAATTGATAACCATGTGAAAGTGCTACTGAACCATCAGATATGAGAAACAGAACAAAGTATGAGCGACCTCTAGCAGGCCACCGTCCCTCTTAGGTTGCAGTATCTCCGGCCTAGTAAACCTACCTGCTTGGCTTTATCCGGATTGGCCTCCAAATCCTGGATAATTCCTTCAAGATCCTGAACGGTCTCAAATGGAACGTAGTGGATGTGAGGCTGTAAGTCGGCGTAGAAATGCTCGTAGTACCTCGAAGTGCTCTTCAGAATCACACTATCCCCTGACAGAAGCAGAGGAAACCGGTAGGCGGCAACAGTTCCATCGATGCTTATTATGTATTTGTGCTAAAAGGAACGTTGTATTTCTTTTACCTCGGATTGGAGACCTTTAAAAACTCGTGGAACTTTGTATGATTAACCGTAGGAGGGTTCTTGCTCTTGTCGAAGAAGAAATACCGCGTGATGCCTCCACTGACCAAGTCAGGTCTCCGCTCCGCCAACCTCGCCACCGCGAGCCTCAACTCATTCGAGTCTCTCCCCCGGAACACCGCCGTTGACTTCTTCTCCGACCACTTTGTCCCCTTCTTTCCCCTGACCGTGTGGATGTCGAGTGTAACCGACTGTAGGGCCCCGAGCACTGCTTGAGTGAGCTCGTAAGTAGGCCAGACGATGTCCATGGAGTCCGTCGATCCACACCAGCTGACGACGGGCACTCCCTCGGGGCTGAGGCTCTGGAGAGGCCAGTCACCGAGGTTCATAATGAATTCGGTGTTAGGGAGCGTCATTTTTCGAGATAACGACTGGAGAAGCTCGTCGGTGAACATGCGGAAGCCGACGTATTCCCCGTAGCACTTGCGATATATCTGAAAGTTCAAGGAGTGCTGGTTAATGGTCACATAAGTACGAAATGTCACTTTGGAACAACCGTGTTCAATAACTTGTGTGACGCATATAGCCTACTTCATTGTCCAAAATCCTATAGTGGCACAAAGAAGCCGACAATCTCCTGCTGGGGTGACCCCAGGACTGTTCGACTCTCTGAACGACCTGAGGAAAGTCAATTTTCTTCCATTGCTGCAGATCATTCTCCAGATGGGTATAACTAAACTGGCTGCAGTTGTTCGATTCGAACCAGTCGTCCAGGGTGTTCGTTGGACAGTCACAGTTTTCGGGCAGTTGAACGCGCTCTGGAAATTGAGGTTTGACTCTCAGCTAAACTCTTCCCCTACTCAAAATATCTTAAAGCAGTTCTCACCTCCTCCATTTCCAGCGACATCTGGCGAGTGGCATAAAACATTTCCTTCCTGATCAGCGACCTCGATGTCCAACCTGTCACACACAGAAAGAAGCCTGATTCTCAGGATGTAAGACCCGTCGAATCGATCCACCACCTCCTTCCAGAATCGGCATTCTCCACTCGGCTCTCCTCTTACGGTAGCGGTTAGAGGTCCTCGTGACTCGGTGACATTCTCTCCGCTTCCGTCAGTCAGTTGGATGTGCAGATATCTGACAGGCAGGTTCTGATTCAGGGTAGATAGATGGCAGATTTGAGCTTTAAGTGTAGGCAGCCACAAAACCATGAGGAGAGCTGGCAACCTCATGGCCAGATCTAGGAATAGACAGTGACTCTCGGCTGGAATATGGTTAAGAACGAGACCAGGTTCATCCTTCTGTGTGCTGGCCTCGGAAGCACTTTTCTGAACGTTTATCCGAGTCAATACAACGATACTTACAAGTATGGACCCAAATAATAGACATAAATGACACTACAATAAATACCGGGAAAGGAAGGAACCGTGGATGAATACCAAAACTGCACTATATAAAAGAAAGTTTTCTGTTCAATACCCGTCGAACAGGAGAGAACACTAGAAGACCATTTGTGGTCTGAGGAGATATAACATCTCTACCACTCTAAAGAGAGAAGAACAAGCATAAGATGACTAACAAGAATGACCCTGAACTAGATGATGTGTGAGTCCGGAAAAGTCAGCTTAGGGAAGAGAGCAGAAGTGAAAGAAGAAGTAGAAGACCGGCTGGACACGAATGTCGTGCCAAGGCCGTAGGAAAAACAAATATTGTCCTGAGTGATGCCTTCCTCGCCCAAGCAAGTCCGGCGCAAAACTGACTTTTCCGCGACGTACCAAAGATTCGGAAACGGGATAGGAGGTAAGTGGGGACTAGAGATCCTCATTGTGGCGCTGAACACAGCTCCAGGAGACGACGAATCTTGCGGCTAGCGTAGCGACTTTTCTGCCGGAACACATACTCGGCCAGGCTTCTCAGTCCGAAAGGCAGATCCATCCACGTGAGTTTCTGACGCTCCTTGTGCGCGTGGAAGTACGCCTTGATCTCTCGTAGGACGACGCACCATACCGCGGCGTCCGAGATGGGGATGATGTTCCATTCCGCCAGAGTTTCCAAGTAGTGGGGGCTGATGTTCATGCAGCTGAGGGCTTTGAGCGACTTCGGAGACACGTCGTAGCGCCAGATGTCGTTCAAGTAGCGCGCGGAGTTCTGGTCGGACCGGTCGAACGGGTTGGAGGCCATCCCGCCGAAGACGATGATCTGACCGCCGATGTAGCACGCGGAGTGCCAGAGCCGGGGACAGGGCGCCGTGTACTTGGTCTCCCGCTCCCAGCGGATGGCGTCATTTTCGAACTTGAGGTGCCAGCAGTCGTCCAGTGGGTTCGCATCGTTGTCGATTCCGCCGTAGAGGAAGCAGTAGTCCTTTTCGGCTCCTTGCTGCGGGACGTAGGTCAAGGTGCTCCACGAGCGGCCGCATGGTCCTTCGATAGTTCTGAAAATAGCGAAGTAATTACCGTAACAACAGGTGTGTAATTGAACCGATAGAAGCCTTTTCATATCTGATCTATTTGAAGACCTCACGGCTTCCGTCATCAGAAAATCTACTTCCGCACATCCCTGATCTTAGACCTAGCAGGTAACCTCCCATGTCGTTAAATGCCTTCTATTTTCGCCCCACATCGATTTTTCTCGTCCCCCCTAGGTATACTTTGATCTTTACCATGGTTGTTTACGATTACCTCGCTGTAATTTGAAAAAAATGCGGAGGATTGGTCGAAAAGCTGGTTCCTAAAAGATCAAGACCTTCCTCAGAGATTTCTGTCAATCCTTCTCCATCACTTTCACTTCCGAAGCCGTCTCAAGCCTCCTTAAGAAAATCTAATTAACTCGGGCACAGTTCGTCATCCGCTGAAGGCAATCCACTTCTCCTTGGCATTTCCCTTCGCTGTGTTTCAATTGCCTCCAATAACACGAGTGGAAACTCAATTAAGTGCGTCTTTGTCAACAGGGGTTGTTATGGTGGCGCTTTTCCAAAAATTACTTACAGCGCTAAAAGTAATTAATTCTCGAGAACTAATCTTCGGTTTTGTCTAACGCGGTCTCGTTTTCTGTTTATGAGTTTCCTTTCCGTCTTCCACGACCTTCGATCTCAAAATCGGGAATACCACCTAGGAAGCCATGCTCCTTGTATCAACAACTACCGTAGTCAAGGAACTTACATCTTCGTCCATATGAGGCTATTCAGATCCAATGCGTACAAGTCGTTCAGCCTGTCGTGTTGTAACCGCCCGCCAAAGAGGTACACCTAAAACAACCCGGATTACTCCAAAAGACGAACGAGCTGCTTACAGTGCTTCGTTCTCGAACCAGAGTCGAGCTGGCGGCGGCTCGAGGCAAGGGGATGGTCCCGCCTTGCTCCGCAATGTGCCACTTGGAATCAAATATGAGGAGTTGGCGATTCCACGCGAATCTTGGGTCGCCGGTGCAGTAGACGTAATCCGAGGGAAAGGCGAAGTATTTGTCTATCGGCTGGAAGGTGTCGAGCATGAAGTCGGGACTGTCTCCATATCCGCCGAAGAAGTAGCACTTGTCGTTGTACTCCCATCCCGTCGCTTTGTCCCGAGGAGGAGGCTTCCTTTCGCCGATGTTCTCCCGGGGACGAGACCAGATTCCAGTGTCCAGGTTGAGGAGGAAGATGTCGTTGATGACTCGAGTGACTTCTGTAGGCACTAAAGTAGTTATCTTTAGTGATGGATTGTGGTCTTTCGCCAAGTCTGCATGAAGCCTTGCAGGGACTAATGCACCTCATCTACGCCTATCGGCTTTCCCATTATTCGCCTCAGTGGTTTCTATACAAACCATTCTCATCGCCATTATATGGCAGAGCTTTCATGAAATCGAACACTAAAGCCAACCCTTCTGTCTCAGGCGGCCTTTCCCCAACAGCTTTTGTTTTCAATTTCACAGAATTCCGGAACGAGGAGGAAGCTGTAAACAACTCCAGGAGAATAGGGTGAAACGAAGCGGTGCTACTGACGCACTGAAACATGTTTACAAGAGGGTTGCCAAAGAACAAGGCGTGCAATGAATAATTTATGATTGCGCGCTTACATAGTAATTGACATCTGCGCCTTTATGATATGCAGAAGGTGGTCGTAACGCAGTGAACTATGCCTTATGTCGTCAAAGGCTCAAAATAACCATTCCGGGAAAAGTTTGCTCTCTCCTGGCTGCTAAGCTCCTAAGAAAACAGGAAAGCTTATTATGACCAAACGCTTCCCTAAGAAGCATTGAAGTGATCCCACGAGAAGGAGGCAGTTCCACTGATAGTGTCGAGGATCATCTGATAAAAGTCACTAAAAATACTTTTTACCTAATTTAACAGTAAAGAAATTTCCCAAGACACATACTTTGCTTCTGTTTGCAAATCGGAGATCACAGCTCCACGTTTCACTATCCCTTTCCTGCGGTAAACCACTAAGCACAGAAACTACAAAAAACTAGCGGACGTATTATCTCGTGGAAGTGATAAGAGCCCGATGGAAAGCGTAAACAGAAACGGTGTTCGTGCACCGACGTTTCCTGTTCAAGTTTTTGTTCAAGGTCCTCGAGTTTCCTTGGAGGACTTTCAATTTCGTCAGAAGCTAACCGTGAAAGGTGTCTTAGAAGTTCTCAAAATCGTAGAAGATTTGTAAAGGAAAATCTCACACCTACCCCTAGGTGCACTTGAGCATTATGTTTTCCACAGTGATGAATCACAAGGGCAGCGTGACTCATAAAAACAAGGAACTTTCGAATTTCGAATGCTGCTCAGTTAAAGTCAAAGAAACCTCAGTTTCGTCACATACTTTCCGGCTTCACGCAAAGGCTAGAAGAAACCCTGCAACGTTTCCGCTTCTGACCTATGCCCTTGCGGGTGTGCCAAAAACAGGCAGCCCGCACGCGTACTGATAATATCCTTTAATAGAACATACATCGTGCAGATCCACCGAAGATGAGCAGGTTGCGTCGCCAGATCATGGCTGTAGCCGAGGTGGTCGGGAACGGTACAATCCCATCGCGGCAGTCGTAGCACACCCAGAGCTCTTCGCGTCCATAGGGCAGGATATTGATCTGATAGGGTGGCAGGTAGACCGAATCTCCGGCGCGTTTCCGGTAATAACCGCCCCAAACGATGATGCAGTCGCCGTAGGCAACCATACAATGGCCTACGACCGATATCAGCTTCGAGGCAAACTCGCACTTTGACAAATCCGTCGAGAGACGCTGTAGGCCCGGGTCCATAACTGCCGGGAGGCTCGTGTCGTCAACCTGCTGGTCCGGATCCATCATAGTGACTGTAGTCGAAGTAAAGCCTTAGCGCTCCTCTCCTTAAATGGAGTTGATGAGTTAATAGCAGCCTTGACGCGTCGTCGTTTACCTGAGGCGCGGCGGTGGAGGTGGCGAGCGGCGTCAGAGTCACAGCAGCGGCGACGGAGCAGCTCAGGGCGTAGTCGACGAGGGGACGACTAAAAAACAACCCATGACAGACAACACGCCTGCCGCCGCAACGGACAAACCAACAACACGAGGAGTCGCAAAGGGCTAGGCGGAGAAGAGAAAATATTAAACATTTGCAATCGCAGGCACTACGGAACAGGAGTCAATCGATCGAGCTGTTCATCATAGCCATCGAGTCGTATTCAGGTTCGTCCTTATCACTGCCACCCGGAGGAGTTTGCGGTGTCCGAACGCTCCCTGTTTTTCGGAGAAAACGATGGTAATTGTCGTGCAGTCTCGTAAAAAATTCGTCGACTTCAGCCGTTGTCATGCCTGCAATGAAGAGATTAGATCATGTGCTGGAGAGGAATCTCGTGACGCAAGGGTTTTAATGGATGGACCAAGGAACATAAAGCGAAAAAGCGGCTTTTAGTGTTTGGACGTGTAAGACAGCAGCAATGAGTGGGGGAAGACAATCGATCCTTCACTTACACTCAACAATTAAGGTTTATGAGGGATTACGGTAGATTCGCAGAACCGGAAGACCTATACAGCCCTCATAAAAGTTTTGCAATTCAAGTAGGAGGAGGCGTGGATGCCTTAGAAGATAATCTTTCGCAATCGCTTTTCCATCTTGGCTTACTGTCGAGCTCAGAAGAAGCTGCCCCGTATTCATCGAGTGTAAAAGTGCAAACTCACCAATTCCGCAGGCGACGTTCAAGTACCCCACATGTTGCTCTGCCGTATGCGACCCGAAGTTGATAAACTCGTACCCTTCGATACTCTTCTTAGTCATCGTCGAGGGCACAACCCTCGCGCCGGTGATCCCTCTCGAGAACAGGATAGAGCCGAAGAGTGTTTGTTTGGAGGCAGGGATCGTCTTCAGGGTCATCGCCAAGGAGATGATGTTTTCTGGGACATCGAGCACGGTTTCTCCTATACTCCTGGCAAACGACTCCAATTTGGTTTTCATAAGTGCAAAGAGCTCTTCGCGTTGTTGTAACAATTCGCTCCAGCCCGATTTGCCGAGATGAAGAGATGTGATCATGTAATCTCTGCTGGGAATCGCCGAAGCTCGTCCTAAACAACACGGTTTACAGCTGAACGTAAACATTACGGTACGCACCGGGATAAAATTGTGCTATCGCGTCAACTTTCGCCTTCTTGAACGTTCCTACGACAGCCCCTCCCACAGGGATCAGGAAGTTCTTGTCGGTAGACTGTACAAAGGCGTCGATTCTCCCCTCGCGGCTGGCTTCCTCTAGGAGCTCTACGCATTTCCGGGATTGAAGACCGTACGCGTTGTTGACAAGATGATAAAGGCCAAATTCTGAGCAGAGCTTCGCGATTTCAAGGACGTCGTCGGGGGCTCGAGGGGCAAAGCAGGAGGTTGTGGTCAGCACCGCAAGAACCTGCTCTGGACGATTTCGGATGACACTTCGGATGCCCTCAACATTTGTTTTGAGGGAATCGGTCTCTGAGTCCCTTATCGGGTCGACTGTTATCGGCTCGTAACCTAAGGATTAATGAGTAAGAACAAGATAGAAGCAGTCGAACTCATGGTTTCCCTGCTACCTTCTCACTTAACCAGCATACCTGCGAAGAGGATCGACTTGAAGCAGGACTTCTGATCAATCCGCGAGAAAATTACGTACTTTGCCTCCGGTTTCAACCTTCTCCAGGACGATAAGCACAGAGAAAGAGCCATCCCCGTAGCCATTGGTACTATAAGTGCCCCCTTACAGGAAGGAATGCCTAAAATATCTGTTCATCAGATGTTACATAGCGGCATATATACCCATTAGCTTTATTGTTTGAAGAACGAATTCATTAGCAATCTGAGCCATCATCGACGATCCCTGAGCTTTGGGCTGGCATTCTGTAAGATTTCCGGATCTTCCGATACCGTGGGACATACTAAACTGAATTGATTCCGAGGAAAACCGAAGAAAGCTTACTGCATGTGAAGGCGAGCCACTAGAGGTGACGCAACACGCCCTTCCCGCTCTCCAGCACCAATTGGAGCCTAAATTTCTAAAAGTTAAAGTCATAAAAACTGAACGGCTCACCATATCAATCCGATTATTTGTGTCCATGTTGGCTAGATAAGTGAGAATTTGTTCAATCATTGGTTCAGGCCAAGCTTCTTCAGGGATCACCTTCTAAAATTCCAAAAATTAAAAGAATTTACGGCAAACCACACCTTTTGAATCAGATCGTCGAACATTTTCTGCCTGGAGTCCACCGCCAGCCGGCGGCAATCACGAAACGGCTTCGTCGTCATTCTAGCCTGAAAAAAACGAACAACACGTATTATGGCGACTTTAATCGGACTTCCTAAGCTCGCCGGCGGTAATGGGGAAGGAGCTCATGTACGACAATCAATTCGGAGTGCTCTTCGCGATGATAAGCAATGGCGCGATCAACAGAGCGAAGCAGTGGCTTTAAATGGCTGGACAGAAAGGCACGAATGGCTCATGCTTAGCATATCACTTTGTCAAAAGGTGGTAAAGGAACGGATTACGGTAGCATAGTGAAGGATTACGGTAGAGAAGCTGCAGTCCGTACACGCATGTGCATGGAATGAAATTACGTGCAAGTTATTTTAACTCTGTCATACGGCAAAACAGAATGAGGGGTAAAGAAAAGGTCCAAAAAACTCAAAAGTTGTGTATGTTTGTTTAGACAGCTTAAAAAGGCCAGAAAAGAGGCTTGATGAAAGCAATACTGCGAAAGGCCGTGAGAGTAGTATCGAAAAGGTGGAAAAACACACCTGGAACGTATAAAAAATAATCGATTCTACTGCCTCGCGAAAAACATCGGAAAAGGATAAGAGTTTCCAAGCAACCTGTCGACTCTTGAAGTAGAAACAGTTCAGTAAACCGAGAACTATGCCAGCGATCTATGAATCTGAAGATATCCTCTGCGAAAGAATTTCCAGAACAACGTGTCAGCGCTCCTTAATGAGTTCGCACTTCCTTCGGAAATGGTTCACTTCCGAACGTCTGATATTTCCACCCCAGACTCTTTAGATTCCCGCAGCGCTGCACAGGATCGCTCAGTGACTCGATCGTCACTTGTCCATGTGTACACCTTGAATGCGCAACGTGGTGTTTTGCTATCGTATTGCGTCTTTAACGAATTCGGCGTGTTTTGATAAGTCGACCACTGTTCACACTCTCGCGCCAGAAAGGGGACAAGCCTGATCGACCCAATTTTTCTTAAAGAAAGTGCCACTTTCAGGGATCTGGAAGATGCCACGGGGGAAGAGTCTCCTACTTACGCTATGCTTCGTCGTGGCCTGTGTAAGTGCCATTGAGCTGACCTTCGAGCTCCCCGACAATGCGAACCAGTGCTTCTATGAAGATATGAAGGCCGGTGTGGACACTATCATCGAATTCCAGGTGGGTTATCGACGTATTATCGACATCTTATCTAACGAAGCCTCATGTAGACATTAAAATCAGGCGTTAAAGTGTCCATTTGGATATATATACGGCTAACATTAAGCAACAGCCGTTCGTTATAGTTTTTCTGAGGAAATAAAGAGAAATTCCTTATGTATTTCTATGGTGCAGAAGACTGCAGCCAAATTATAGCCGTTTCCTGGAAGCTAAACGCCCATTAGACAGAGACAGATACTATAGACAAACTGTGAACTTTGCTGTCTTGGTGGTCCTCAATTTACGAGTAAATACTAAGAAAAATGTTGCCTCAGCGGTAGAGCTTTCTCTATCCCTGCTTTCTTCAGGTCGTTACTGGAGGTCAATATGATGTGGATATGTCGCTAGAAGACCCCAATGGCAAGGTGCTCTACAGGGACACGAAGAAGCAATACGATAGCTACTCGTGGAAAACCGAGGTGGAAGGAACCTACAAAGCGTGCTTCTCAAACGAGTTCTCGACCTTCTCACACAAAATTGTCTACATGGATTGGCAAAACGCGGACGACGCTGCGAAGGTAATAGCGCTTGTGTCCACCTTTTTCTGGATTAGTCAATTTAGGTCGCTTCCAATGCGCCAGCGATGGGTCAGATGGAGTTGTATGCCAGCTCCATTGGCGACAAGTTGCGCGTCATCGACGACTACCAAACCCACCACCGTCTTCGCGAGGCTACCTCCCGAAAACGAGCTGAGGAGTTGAACGAACGCGTGTTCTACTGGTCCTTAGGACAAGGCGCCGTAATCATCCTTATTTCCGTTCTGGAAGTCGTCATTGTCCGATCGTTCTTCGCTGACAAGCGCTCAGTTACTGGTGGTTATTAACCGGCGATACTAGTCTCGGTGCCGAGATATATCCGTTATTTATTCGTTTAAGTCTTACCTGGTTGGTTTACGTAATGTGTACTATAGTAATATTGAATAACACAGTTCTTTCTCTACAAAGACGAAGTTATCCCGCTTTTATTTCATAAATAATGGCACAGACATTAAGTTAAAGACTATTTACTTTGTTTCCCGTATTGATTTGCACCTGATTTGGGAGTCGGCAGGTGAGGCCGGGCCGGTCCTGGTGAACCGTTTCCTTCGGGATGATGGGCACCTGACAAAATAGATATCTCATAATCATCGTCAATAATACCTTCCGACATGTTCCTCATTCCAACGGCCATCGTGAATTCTGCCATCTTCATGATGGTAGCATTCTTTCCGCAACACAGAGTCAGCTTGTCTTTGTATGGCATTGTGTACGCGCTGGTCACCTTGAGGATATATTCCTTTTTGATATCGGGATAGTCGTTAACCACATTCAGATCTATCTTCGCCGTTGGGTCACCTACGATGAACCGGCGTAAACCATTTGCCGCTTCCGTTGAGTCTAGAATTACACCGGTGATTTTTTGCTGAGAACAGAGAATATGCTTACGAGCGTCAGTACCTTCAGAATGCAACGACTTCAATACAATAAACACCACGGTGAGGTTCTTCATGCCAGGCTTCAACTGCTCGATAGGTGTGGGTAGTGGTGGTTGTTGAGATTGTTGATTCGGGCCAGGTTGCCTTGGTCTTGCTCGATAGTCTCCGGATGGCCTTTGCTGTATTCCTAGAGGGGGATTACCGCGAATTGGAGGTGGGTTCTGTCGAGGCCCTGTACCAATCGGCCGAGGCGGTCCTGACATGTTTATTCTGAAAAGAGCGATAATTGGAAAAGCACATGATGGACTTAATTGGAAACTTTTCAACAAACGAGCACGGTGTCACGGAACCTTGATCATCCGAGGTCTTTCTGCCCCAAATGGATGAGTACCGAAATAAACGAGATGATTCGGACGCATTCCACACGGTGCCAAAGACTCGCAGTGATTATACGAAGCATTCATAAATTCTGGATCATCGTGCTGTAAATCCTCGCGAGCACGCACTCGTTCTTCTCTGGCACTCCCGCGCTCTTCCTGTGTCATATCTCGAGACGATTAGTAAATCACGAATTCCCTCCTTGGGCTCGAGACAGTCAGACCCAGCAGCCGCAGCGGAGACTGTCTAGACTGTGCTTACATCATCTGCACCATCGTCCCAAGTCCATCGTCTGTCTAGCGGTGAGAATATTGTAAGATCGATCGATATTTCTTCACTTGATGCAAATGAGACGAAGCTGTAGGGTTTGCTGACGACTTTCTAGAAAAGTCTAGAAGGAGGACTTGCAGGAGCGATGAGACTTGCAGGGACTATATATGTGGTGCTCCATTGTTTCTTGTCAGGGTTTCTGGACTGTTTCCTTTGCTGAATTTCACTTCTCATGGTTTAAGTGTTTGCGAAGTATAGCACTGAAGAATCCGTATTCCGTGCAATGACGCTTACCTTCGTGACTTTTGTGATGAAAACCTTGTAGGAAAATAAGTCTGTCAGTGTATTTTATTTCGACTGCTCTCTCTATCGCATGGGTGCAAGTGTTCTATCTATTTAGCCTCCATAGATTTCAACTCCACCTTCCATTCGGTCACGTGACGTAGTGCATTCGCGGATATTCTTTGGTGCGATCCTTCCAAAAACTTCATTTCAGCTATGTCCACGATGGAGAAGCAGGAGAACGATGTGATCGCGCGGAACGGTCTTAACCAGGCTGCCCGCGAACGTGCATCGAAACAGCCGCTGATCCCGATTAAAGTGAAGGTTACGCCTGGCGCCGAAGCTTTACTGGAACAGCTCAAAACTGGCGGGAGCACCAGTGACAGTGCAAATTCTCTGGAGGTCGGAGCTCTGTGCAGGAATAACTCCTGTAGTGCGGTAACTCGTTTAGTAGAATTCTTTATAGACCACTATTCTGCATTTAGACGTACAACGGACCGGATTCTAGCAAAACGGAATGTGTCCATCATCCTGGAGTTCCTATTTTCCACGAAGGAATGAAGTACTGGTCCTGCTGCAAGAAAAAGACGTCGGACTTCGGCAACTTTTTGGATCAGCAGGGATGCACCACCGGTGACCATGTCTTTACCAAGGTTCTTAAATAGTAAAAAAGAAGTCCTGACTCTGCTGGTTTAGGTTGAAACGGTCAAGGCTGTCCGCCAAGACTGGTTTAACAGTGGCCCCTTCTGCCATGTCAACCTATACTGCAAGGGCGCGATTCCAGCACAATCCAAATTCGAATCCAATGGCTTCCTTCTCAAGGCATGCGTCACATATGCCAACGGCCAGAAGGAGTCCCTCTTCGACTTTGATCTGTTTGGGCAAATCGAAGTTGAGAATAGTCAAATTGTAATTAGTGAACGTAAGGTCGAAATGATCCTGAAGAAGGTAGAGTCGGTCAGCTGGCCGACTCTTCACTACGAGCCTAACAACGAGCAGACCGACCCTCATGAAAACGACGTGATTGCGTGGAACGGTCTTAATCAGCCTACCCAAGAACGTGATACGGAACAGCCGCTGATCCCAATCAAAGTGAGGATTACGTCGGGCGCTGAAGCCTTACTGGAACAGCTCAAAACTGGCATGAACATAGGTGAGGGCTCAAATGCTCTGGAGGTGGGAGCTCCGTGCAGGAATAACTCTTGCAACGCGGTAAGTTTTTTTAGTCAAATTGTTTAGAAACTGCTATTCCGCATTTAGACTTACAATGGACCGGATTCTAACACAACAAATTGTGTCCACCATCCTGGAGTTGCTATTTTCCACGAAGGAATGAAGTACTGGTCCTGCTGCAAGAAAAAGACTTCGGACTTCGGCAACTTTTTGGACCAGCAGGGATGTACCACAGGTGACCATGTCTTTATCAAGGTTTGTAAATAAGAAAAAGGCAACCCTAACTCCATTGGTTCAGGTTGAAACGGTCAAGGCTGTCCGCCAAGACTGGTTTAACAGTGGCCCCTTCTGCCATGTCAACCTATACTGCAAAGGCGCGATTCCAGCACAATCCAAATTCGAATCCAACGGCTTCCTTCTCAAAGCATGCGTCACATACGCGAACGGCCAGAAGGAGTCCGTCTTCGACTTTGACCTGTTTGGAGAGATCGAAGTTGAGAATAGTGAAATTGTGATCAGTGAACGTAAGGTCGAAATGGTCTTGAAGAAGGTGGAGCCGGTCAGCTGGCCAAAACTAGCCAACGACTCCGTGGAGAATGCAACCGAAGAACTTGAAGCTGAAGCCTAATGATCCAATGTGGATGTTGTTCGTTGTGAAGATGATTTCAAGGATAAAGATTTCTTAGTGTCTCTCGATGATTCTTGAACAAAGCTTTCTAGCCTAGACGTGTCTTGCACACCTAAAAATTCTAGAAATGTTAGGTGTGCAAGACATAAGCGGAAAGACATGGAGCCCTCACCACAGTACTAACCCAATGAGACAAATTGAAGGACATCTTCTGTATTCAATAAAATGTAGCTAGGAGCACCAGAACATGGGATCAGACAAACTTCATTTCAGCGTTAGAGTGCCTGTAACAACGTATTAACATAACAGTAATAACAACGAATAAACAACGATCGAGTGGAAACAACAATAACAATCCAACAAAAAACCATCGCCGCGCTCATTCATCGCTGTCCTCCTCTACCTCCTCCACCTTCGCCTTCTTTGTCTGCTTCTTCGGCTTCTCCTCCTCTTCATCGTCCTCGAATTTTCGCTTCTTGCTCTTCTTGGCGGTGGTGTCAGCGGACGCGTCGTAGCTGTGGACTTCGCTCTTGAACTGGTAGCTTCCCTTCTGCTTGTGCGATCCTGGGGTTCCCTTGTGCGCGATGCGTTCCTGCTCCGCGCGCATCTGGTTCTCGAGGTACGCTCGGGCTTCGATTCCGACCTCGGCACCAGCGTTGGAGTCTTCTCCGAGGGCGTCGATTCTGGTAGCGAGCGAGACCTTAGCGGCCAACTTACGAGCCATCTGAAGTGGAGGTGTAACCACAGTTCTCGGAACCCTCATACTTACCTTTCCCTTGTAGGCGGTGGCGGCCTGACCAATCAGCTGAGCGTGGTAGATGAGACCATACTTGGGGGTGTCGCGCTTCGTCTTTAGGGCGCGGAACAAAGCCTTCTCGGCTCCGAGAATCTGCACAGTGGAGGCAGGGTACTTGGCCAGCGACACGAGAGATCCGGCGTGCGAGATCAAACGGGCTCCGACCAGTTCTCCGAGGAGAACGGTGAGGTTGGGCGCGAGGGCGACCATTCTGTTCTTCAGGTACTCAGACAGCTGGGCACGGTAGTCGGTCAGCTCGATGACTTGGTCACAGAGCTGCTGGATGTGGAGCAGATCCAGTTCGGAGATGTCAGTTCCCATACTGATCTCGGCGTCGCTCTTCACCTTAGCCTCGAGGTCCTCGGGAAGGACAGCGCTCAGATCGGTGTCCACGGCGTTTTGACGCATGCCGATCGTCTTGATAACCTTCGCGTAGGCGACATGGTCCGTGATTATCTTTCCAAGTTCGGGGAAGTGCCATCCGTACCATTCACGGGCGCGCATCTGGTAGTTGTTGAGTTCCTTGTCGAGATCGTCGAGGAGCGAGACGGCTTGCACGATCATCGTGTCGATCTTCTCGGGGTTGAACTTGACCTTGTAGCGGCCCATGGAGTGGGCAAGGGCGAGGTTCATCGCGTTCATTTCCTCCTTGTGCTCGGCGAGAAGAGATCCGATGTTGCTGCGGATGCTGCGCATCAGTTCAGCGATGGCGGAGTTGTGGACGCAGGGGAGTTCGAGCTTCTCCTAAAGAAGCCAGAATAATTAACAACAGATTTCAAATTGTGCCTTACGTTGATAAGCTTTCCGAGCTTGGCATCTCCGACGGCGAGTTCCTCGTCTCCAGCGGACTTCTTAAGCAACTTCTTCAGCGTCTTGCTCAGTTTTCCGTCGTTGAGATCGACGGCGCTTTCAAGGGCTTCGGAGGTGCTCTTGAACTTCTTGAAGTTCACCAACTGGAGGCTGAAACAACGTAATTGAATGGCGGATCTTGAAAGCTGTCGTTACCATTCCTGGGCCTTCTCGGGAGTGCTGAACTCATCCCAAATGTTGTCGGCCTTCTTCAGCTTCGCGTCATCCAGCAATTTGAAGACGGCGTAGCCGGCTGCTGTCTCAAAAAGGACAAGCATGATTCCCTGTAACGAAGTGAGCAGTGAGCACAATTTCTCGGGCAATAGCGAACTTCCTCGCTTAACCGAGCAAATGCGACCGTTCCAAAACGAACGCAAAAGGCGAATGTCTCATATGGGATTGTCTCGAATGCCAATGTCTCAAAAAGCGATGCTCTGGGTGCCAATTTAGGTCCTAACTCAATGAATATCTCACCAATGTTTCCTAGAATACGGTGCCTCACAGCTCATTTTAAGAATCATTGCTGTGTCTCGATGGCCAATTCGTCACGAAACGGACATTGGTGGCGCGCCAGGATCTCATAGATTCGTCAAAAACCGAAACAGCAACAAAGAAGCGCGCGCGGCCGCGGAAACTCCTAAATTCCATTGCAACGGCGACGAGCGGCAAAGGTGCTACAAAATCCGAGTTTTCCACTCGAGACCCAGCGTCGAGTCGAAGAATCGATCGTTCGACCGGTCACACATTTTCGTCGGTTCCTTGGCAGAGAACTGTGAAAGCGGTGCGAACATTATGGACGAGACCTCCTTAGAATCTCTTTAGGTTTTCCTGTTAGTCAAGGAATGTCATCCAACATCAAGGAGACAGAGGGACGCTATGAACAGGGCGCTAGATCCGCATGTACTACTAGGGTGGGGGCCCAGAATAAACCAAACGTGAGAAAGAGATCTTATGTTGAAGGAGGAAGCATGCGTTTCAGGTGGTTTATGGGGCCCATCCCGACGTACACGAATTTTAAAGGTATGCGTTAGGAAAAGACCTACTTACAAGTGGTCCCTAAAGTCGATGAGAAATAACTTTATTGAAAACAAAAAATCAAACATGAATTCGTTCCAACAAGGTCACATTTGGCACATCAGATTGCGTCGCGTTCTGTGGGGGACTGAAAACAGCTGCGAAACCACAACTATAACTCTTGAGTGCTTATTGCGTGGAGAGGTGGTGGTGCCGTCCTTCTGATACTGGGTGTTCTCCTCCAGAGGGTGGATTCTCTGCTACTCCTTTGCTGGTAGTCGTCCGGAAGGACTCCTCTGGTATTGGTCGCCCCACGGAACTCGATTTCGAACTAAAGTATACTGTCCAACGATCCACTTTTTTCTTAGGCTCACCTTGGTTGCGCAGACGAAGCACGCCGTCACCAATTTGGCGATCTCGTTCATGAGATTCTTCGTTTCTTGGATTACGGAATCGACCTGGAAGTGCCTTTTAAGGAACTGGAAGGAAAGCCTCCTGTACCTTAGAGAAGGTCGCCGATTTTCCAACAGTAGGACTTTTTACAAGGACTTGGAGCTGTTGACAGTGGATGGGGATCTTCTCCAACGTTGCTGAGAGGTCGTTTTTCTCGGCACTTCCCGGAACTTCGTAGGAGAACTCTCGGACCGTTTTGTACATCTTATTGGCTTGTTCGGCGAAGAATTCTGCTTGGGTGAAGAGGTCATGTGTGGTTTTGAGCGGTCCGTCGCCTCGGGTGAAGAGGTACATGTTGTAGGCCATCGAGGACATCGCCTTTAGATCAAAGTTAAATCGGTAGGAAATGTGTTTTGCCGTCTTACCTTGGCCTTCTTGACAATGTCGTTTTCCGCATACTCATCCCACTTTTCAGCTTCAGCGTCGACTTCAGATGTGAGCAGCTTCATTTCAAGACCCACTTTGGCCATTTTTTGCTGGTCCTGAAACGATCGATGATAATAGGAATGGTTTGTGCAATAAACATCGGGCTTTTCCACAAGATTAGTCCAAGTTGAAGATTCTTCCATAGTCTTGAAACGCAACGAGGATAGGACAAAGAGAACACCTTAGTTATTCTTATTTTCAGGACTGAAAGCGACCCTCCACAGCATTATAGAGAACTCTCACGCTTCTTAGCGATGCAGTATGAAATAGAGCTGCAGAAATGGACTGATTGAGGCGGTCACAGACCGTTTCCCATTCTCTATAACTAAGCAATTTTGAAACGTAGAGCCTTGAGAAAGAACGCTCCTTAGAACTCCTACATTTCCAGTGCTCCGGCAGTATTTTTTAGAGCATAAATCTGCAATCACGCAAAAAAATGTGTTTGTAGTTTAAGTTTAGGAGGATAACTTGAGAATCATACTGTAGAAGTTACATACAAGTACATATTGTCTCATTGTCAGGCGGTCATGGACCGTTTTCAATTCTCCGTAACTGAGCAATTTTGAAATGTAGAGCCTTGAGAAAGATTCCTCTCTAGAACCCCTACATTTCCTTACCTCAACATCAAGAGTGATCGGTTTCGATGGTTTCTGCGTCGTTCCATGCTTCTAGAAATCGAATACTTTATTAAATCATCTGAATAAGGCTCCACAACACTAATAGAGTTACAACACAACACTGAGTTTAACTAGAACATTCTGAGCAAGTGGTGTTATTCTTGAGCAGTCGTAAAACGATAATGGAAACTGGATTTAAAAATCTTTCTCTGAGGAAAACGTTAAAACGCCGTCTCATGCTGAAGGTCGTCCAGAATGAGACTCATGCGGTAGGTAAAGTTCTGCTGCTCCTCGTCCATCATCCTCTTAGAGACGGGCGACCGTGACTTCTCCCTCTCGCTCTGCCTCATGATGATCACCTGCTCCTCGGAGTGCCTTGGCACTGGTGGCGCCTCCACGGGCTGTTGGAAGATGGAGTCCAACCGTCTATAGGGCTCAGGGGGTTTAGGGTCTCTACGATCAGCGGGAGGCGGAGGCATCCTGAGTGTAGGGGGTTCAGATCCCTGTCGTACGATACTGAAGGCGGAGTCGGCCTTTCTTCGCTGGGCCGGGGAGTACAGCCTTAGGTTGGAGAGGCTCCGAGCGACGTGGCTGGAGGCCGAGGGACACACGCACTCGTTGGGGAACATACAAGCGGACGACGAAGACGACATCACCGACGAGAACATGTCACTACCACCACTCATGCTGGCAACCATGCTGGTCGCGGCCATGCTACTCACTCCAGGACGCGGGAGCGACATGTACGCCTGCTTCTCGGCGGCTATCCTGCCGGAGGCGGCGGCGTCCGACTCCTTGGCCAGGCGCGAGATCTCGTTGACGTTGTGGGCCCACGTGTCGCAGAAGACCTCTAAGTTCTCACGAGCGATCCGCGATGAAGGGTGGATGCAAAACGTGCGACCGGCCAAGAGGGTCTGAAATGCTGGGTGTTATCCAGGGAACTTGTACGGTCAGTAGGTCAACAAAAACAAGGGGACTCAAGGAAACCGTTGGCTCCTTAACCTGTTGGAGAGCTCTCCTAGACCCTTCAACCGGTCTAAGACAAGCTCCTAGCCTTACATGTACGCACACTTACCAAAGGAGCTAGCGCCCTCAAAGTTCTTTCCGAATGTCCAGTGTGAATGTGAAGAGTATCGTTCAATGATATGTGATGTAGAAGACGGCAAACTTCTTGGATATGCTCGCTGTGCTCCCTGAACTTCTCGAGATACTTCTCCACCCCGTCGATGTCTCCGGAGATCGAACACGCCTTGATTGAGCTCAGGATGGTTTGGTCGTCGTTTGAGCGGAAAACGTCGGAGATCTGGAATCCAACCTCGAGCTACAGTACTCCCGAGCTTCGAAGTACCTGATCCATTGCGACTATCTGTAGCTGTTTCCTCAAATCCTTGAGACGCCTGTTTAGCCTCTCCACCGTAACCTCGATGCCTTCACCTCTTAACGACTCGCATTGGTCCTGTTCCGGCTGAATGAGATTGCTCATCTCGAAGCGGCACTCTTCCAGAAAGTCGAGGATCTGCTCTCTGTGGTGGTGAGGAGTGTAGGCAGAGTCGGTGAAGTCCTGGGTCATCTCGCAGAGGGAGTCGAGCGCGGAGACGAGCCTCTCCCGGACGACTGAGCCTACGGTGCTGGTCATACGGACCATTTCCAGCATCTCCATGAGCTGACGGATGGCGGCACTAGCGGTCAGCTGCATGCCGAGATCGATGGGCTCGTCATTGGGTTGCGCGGTCGCGTAGCGGTTGTTGTCCGAGATCATGACGCCGTCGGTGACGCAGAGGGAGATTAGTTGAAGCGACAGGCGGATCTAGAAGATCGATGGTTTATGGCACCAAAGGCGTTTTCCAAAATTGACTTTTGGACTTTATGGAGTGAAGCTTGGATGAGAGCAGGCTTCTGTTCTGCAAATTCCTCCTTACCTGATAGAACACTGCGTCGCGACACTGAAGAGCCGCCTGGTCATCCGGATGCCGGAGGAGGGTCTTTGACGAAGTGAGCAGAAGCATAGTCTGTCGTTCCAGTGAACTTCTTGCCACGGCCATCTGCGCTCTTCTTTTGTCGCTCTTCAGGTCGTGCTGCCGATCTCCAGATCGGTGCGCTAGGTCCACCATCTCTCCTCCGAACTCTGTGAAGATCTTCACAAAGTCGGTAAAGTTCGCGGTGCCCTCAAGCTTCGTCAAGGAGTAGGCGATCTGAATTTGAGGTTTGAGCGTCGAAAGAGAAGAGGTTGATACCTTGTCTTCGGCGCGCAGGATGTTTTTGACCAGAACTCTGTCGGCGAGGAGCAGGACTCGAGTTACCGAGGAAAGGAGTTGTCGTGTGGCGCGGAGGAGTACGGACTTGTCGAATCCAGCCGAGGAAGGGTACGGTTGCATGCCGTGGACGTCGTCCTCGGCTATGGACCCACAGAGGTTGGCTATCGCGCTTCCTGAAGGGGAAGTATGAGTATGTGAAACGCACCTTTTGTTCTTATGGTTTTTGTTTCCTTTCCCTATGCTTTCCTTCGTTAGCTATGAAAGATCTGTTCCTACCCACCCTAAGTGTTTTGACCACCTATTGGCGTTGTGGTATCTTCCAAGGCGCTACTACGCCTTCTCGGCATTACGTTTCCCCAGATGATCTTTCCCCGGCACAAAATCCGATCAGTCCGTCATCGAAAGTGTCAAATATCAAACGCTTGTAAATCCGTGAAACTGCTTGCACTTGAGCTGCCCGCTGTGACCGAGCGGGCGCCGCTACCATGACTGATGGATTATTACACTCCACTGGCGGCGATCGCTCCTCAGCGCCTAATCTCGTCACGGCGACTCGCTGGGTAAACACAGCGAGTAATATTGAGCCGAATTTGATATGCCGAAAGGTTATCCGGGAAGTAAACAACTCGGGAACAAATGGACCGAGAGAAGTGCGTCCGCACGGAAGTTTGCCCCGACTCACGTCACCGGGGCCAAGTCCCTATCGCCGTCAATCACTCCGTCCATGCACTTACCTGCCAGCCGCGCCTCATGGCAAGCATCGTACATCTCCGGTTGAATATCAGAGTTCTCGTCGGCGATCGTTTCTCCGACGGCTACAAACCTTTCTATCGCGGCTTCTACGGCACTTCCAACCTGGAACTCCCTTTTCGTTGACACACAAAGCTATGGGGACACACCTTCAACGCCGCCCTGATGACCTTCTCCGACTTCGGCCTCCCATTGGCCAGGAAGTTCTCCTTGATGTTGACCAACGTCGTGATTTGGGAGACGAGCGGGACGAGAGTCTTCTCGATGGACTTCGTCTTGATTTCCAAGTTGCGTGGGTCGAAGGCTATGCCCGCCGACGAAGCGGTGGTGTTGGACAAGTTGTCCATCCCCATCCGGGGTGTACAGGAATGTATCATCGCTGGAAGAATGCGTCTGTTATGGGAGCGATAAGGAGGTGATGAATCAGCTGATTGATTAAGGATCGGGTGGGTGCGAAACGGGCTCCGGGAAGGGCAGTTTTGGAGAACCGTTCCGAAAAGAAGGAAACAAGTTGCAAATGTTGTTTAGCCACAATAGGATGGTATTATCACAAATGTTTCGCCTTTAACTCTTGGTCTTGGAGCTTTAAAGTGTCCTTCGAGTTTCGTAGCATTCCTTCGTATCAGATGTATCAGATCTTCTGTTCCTTGTGTAAATGTAAATGAAAAGTACAGATCTGACTTTAGATTAGACTTCCGTCGTTGAATCAACGTAAGCCGTAATTAACCTAGAAAATCCGATAAACTCGAGTTAAAATCATTAGTCCTTTCTTCCCTCGAAGATCATTAGATAGGCCACTAACAAAAGTCATATCCCTCATTTGGGTGTAGCTCATAAGAAGCTCTCAGTGCATAAACCTTTACAACAACATAGATTGGAATACCAGAACATGTGCGCCCTTAGCAATCAAGTCAAGCAAGCCCACAAATCGATCACCCAAAAAATGAGGATGAAACTACAAAACCTATTAAAACGAGCCCCTTTTCGCCATCTAGGCCCAGTGGACCTCAATTATGATATGGTGCATGGAACGTTATTACGACCATGTGCTCTTGATGGAGCACGAGCAATAAATGGAACGAAATGTGAGGCTAATCCTTGTCCGCTCGACAAAAAACCCAAATCCCGTTAAATCGCCGTTTCGCACGTCAAATAATCAGCGGTGGCCGGGGGCGAAGATCCGACCCCCACATTACGACATCACACCTTCACCCAGAATCGATCAGCACGCAAATAGGGCAAAGAAGCACACCTCGGTGGTCGTCTTCGGTCGGTCTTCGTCGTCGATTTATGAATAATCACAATTCATCAATTCAGCGTCGTCGTCCACACAGGAAGTGCAAGCAACGTCGTCGTTTCTGCTCGCAGACGGGACTGCCCGCCCGCGGACGTGTCTTCTTCGTTGCCTGTGCTGCAGAAGCAGCCCGCACAGCAGCGCTAATCGCGGCGGCGGTCAGTGGCGGCGGAGACGAGGAGGCGAGGCGAGCGAGATGGGCGATCGGTTTGTCGGCGGCGACGAGGGTCGTTTGGCCGCCGGCCAAACCGCTATCGTACGCGCAAGTTCCCGAGGCGAGGCAAGCGAGGCGAGAGCCTGGGCTGCGAGGTTAATTCCGGGGGCAATTAGGAGGTGAACGCCCGCCGGAAACATCGGCCGGAAGGGGTGCGCGGCGAACGTGCCGATTCGGGCTGCGTCTGCAGACAAAGCATTTAGACGGGAGACAAAGGGGAAGAGGGTTGTTAGGGACGCCGGAAGTGTTTTGCAGGGTCGAGGGGTGATGTCATGAGACGCCCAGAGAGGTAGGAAGGGTTGAGGTTTTGTCGAATCTTGTTCTTTGGAATTTGGAATCAGAGCTGCGCCAGTGGAACCAGAGATGACGGAGTTCATAGCCTGCTTTTTGGAAACTCAGAACCTAGATTGAGTCACTCAGCCTCAGAGACTCAGAGCCTAAATTGCGTTTAAGGGCCTAAATTATGTAGAGAGCTCACATTCAGCATATATAAACCCTTATTCCGATGTCATTTAAATGACAGTCCAGCTTCTTCCTGGTCAACAATCTATGTATAGACAACACGACCGAGGGCGAGACAAGGGGGAACAGGGTTGTTAGGGACGCCGGAAATGTTTTTGTGGGAAGGTGATGTCATCAAGCCGCCTTAAAATGTTTGTGCTGGGGATCAGAAGGAAAATAAGATACGACCATATGAGATGACATAATTTCCAAACAAAGAAAGCCTTCGGTGTACAGTTGCCTAATTGGACGACTTGAGATTTATATGCTAACAAATATCCCAAGATTTATATCCCGACTAGGTTCCAGAGTTTCCCTGATCAACGCCTCAATGGTTGAGGGTGCTGTCGTACCAGCACTCTCCATTTGTTGAAAATTGCCCAGTTTATGGGACTAAAAGTCGTCGGCGGGAGAAAAAATCAAGGCGGCCAACGCAGTTAAGTGGGTGCAATTTTCGGGGAAAAGTGGTAAAACGGTACCAATGGTTCATTTTAGAGGGGTCACTCCAGATATACTCAATGATCTCATGAATGTGAGAAACAAATGACAAATGTCCTTCATTTTTCGGTTAGAGCGTGGGTCGCCTAAGATCGCAGGTTCGATCCCTGCTGGCGGCAAATTGGGTTCGACGACCAGTGCGGGAAAAGACGTTTGTTTAAAACTTCGTGTGTGGTCGAAGTACCATTTTTTGTGATTCACAACTTGTGATCGCAAATGATTCTTGTGTTATGTTGTTCGGTGATAGTCATTGATGAACGCATTTTCAGAAGCCGATGGCGTGCAAGACGACTCCTTCTGGCTCCGGCCACTCGGCAGAGGCCGAAGCGCTTGTTTACAACTTCGTGAAGCAGAAGAAACCAGAGATTCTCCTGGAGATGTTCGGCAAGAAGCGCTGCCGAGAACTTGAGAAGCGAAACGTGAGTCTAAGGTTGCCTTCTGGTTTTGACTTCTGTGGTTCAGCACCTCTACGGTCGAAATACGCTCCTTTCCATGCTGGAGGCGGTTGGGAACCGCTTATCAAAGAATAAAGACGATGGTTCCGGGCGTATAGAAAAGAAGAAGGACTCCCCTGTCAAAACGAAGAAACTGGATGTGAGAAGCACTAAGCTCCGCAAGAGCTATGGTGGTTTACGCGACAATGCTGCAATCCCTGGGAGAAACGCAGTAAGAATCACTCCGGAACTGGCAGTCTTTAACTACTTCCACGAGCGACAGCAAGGCGAGGCGCTGGAGATACTATTCAACGAGAAGACGCTGGAGGATTACGGTAGGAAAGTCGACACCATGGGTGTCTGGATGCCCCCCGTGAGGAGGATTTACGCCCACTATCGCTTCAATGAGATGAAGAAGGAGCATCGACAAACTATGGAGATTTGGAAGGTACAATAATTGTAACGATTTATTCTCTTACTGATCTTTTAGTGTGAGCTGTGCAAGAAGGATTTTAAATCACAAGGAAAAGGGCTCAGCTTGCTTCACCATATAGGACTCCATGAAGATGTACCATGTCCTTGCATCATTGAAGGGTGCGATGCTACGTTACGAAGGCCCAACTCTGTCGAGACGCATTTGAGAGTACGTGAATACTCGTGGTTATGCGCAAATTATTTTTTAGGCAACGCACGTTCTCTCCGCCGCTTCGCTAAATTCTGACCAGTACTACAAACTGCAGAAAGTTCAGAAGCAGTTTTACAAAAAGGCCGAAGTGTTTCGCGACAAGTACTTCCCTCCCGAAGCGTTTATGGACTTCAATGACTCTAAAAGACGTAATACGAGAGATTTTGAAGACCCGAAGTGTAGAGAGTGTGGGGAAATCGTGAAGAGCGCAACGTCTCGGAGAAGACACGTCGCTGAGCACCTCAAGCTGAGCTACAATTGTGTTTTTGAAGGATGCGATTACAAAGCAGACCCTTCGTGTGTATCTTCCCACTTCGTGGGAAGACATAAGGCGAAAGTCGGTGACCTTAACGAGGACCAACTCTTCAAGTATAAGCAGATGAAAGTCGATTTCGTGGAGGTAATGCGAAGAAAGATGCCAAACTACTTTCCCTACAAGAGTGAAGCCCTGGAGGAAGGACTTTTTTGTTGAAATTATTGTTATTGTTGATTTTTACAGTTGACAGAATCGAGTGCTTACGGTAGAGAAGTGCGAGTACTTCTTTGACAGTGACGTCATCTATCCAGGGATCTTCTTCCTTTTGTGCTCAAGCCATTTTAGTTTCCCATTTTGTGCCAAGGTGTGGAAGAATCATTATGCGATGAGGTAACCGTAGTGTTCGGCGCCCTTCTCCAGCATCTCCTCGAAGGTCCTGGTGAGTTCTTCGAAGGAGGGTCTCTGGGCGACGTCCTCCTCCCAGCAGGAACGCATGGCGGCGGCGACGTCGTCGGAGGCGAGCGGGGGGTGCTCGAGGCGATTTCCGGAAGCAAGGAAGTCGACGATCTCGGCGTTGGACAACGCAGCGTACGGTGTCATGCCCATCGAGAAGACCTCGTAGATGAGAACCCCGAAGGACCACCTGAAATGGTGGGTTCGCTCTTGTCATGGGAAGGGTTTGAGCCTCTCCGCATCAAGGACCCATCAAAGTGCCAACGCCTGATGGTGGAATACAACTGAAGGGGACCTACACGTCGGACTTCTCGGAGAAGACGCGGTCGACGAGCGCCTCGAGCGAGAGCCAGCGGATGGGAAGCCGTTTGGAGAGCGTCGCCGTGTACGTGAAGGTCTCGTCGCAGTCGCAGCACAGGCCGAAGTCGCTTATCTGGAAGGCGTCCCTTCGCGTCATGGCAAGACTCGCCCCTCACCTTGGCTCTCCGGTCGGCGGTGAGGAGGATGTTCCGCGCGGCCAAGTCGCGGTGGACCATCTTGCACTGGGCGACGTAGTTCTGCAACGCTGAGGCTCTTGGACCGGCTACGGAGGGAGCGAACCCACCATTCCCTGGCAGATCTGACGGAACATCTGCAGAAACTCTCTCTCGTTGAACTCCTCTTTGGGGCGGTCTCTCAAGTACATGACGTACTTCCTGAGATCACCACCGATCACCAAGTCAAAGACGAGACATTTTCTGGAGTCCACTTGAACCCAACCAAGGCAAGCGAGAATGTCATCGTGGTATTTTATTCGCTTGTAGGCTTCGAGTTCCCTAGTGGTGACGATTATCTCCTCGTAAGTGTAGGTTGTGGGCAGCTGAAAACTAAGCGTAGTGACAGGAAAACAGATCCGTCTTTCAGGGCATCGTCCACAGAAAATGACGTTCTACCTTTATTGCGACATTGCAGTTACTAAACCTCGCCGTGACGACCGAATTCAGGAGCTTGTGGAGTGGCGCCGTCGTCTTCAGAAACGCCCGGTAGACCACCGAAGTAGATCCCTTTCCAAGAATCTCTCCGTAGTCGATGTCGACATCTGCGTACATGATCTGAAGACCGCGGTGGGCGTCGGCGCCTTCCTCTGAGTTGATCTCGTGCACCTCTCGGAAGAGCTGTAGCCGCTTCTTCTTGTACCAGAAGTACATCAGCGCCACACTTCCCACGAAGATGATGAAGACGATGACCGCGGCGACAGATATCGCTATGATGATGCCCTCCTTCTTCGATGGAGTGATGAAGGGTTTCATTTTGGAGAGCGTCACTGGAAGATTACGGTCAGTGAAACCGATATGCTTCAGAGAGAAGCCGTTGTAATCCAAAGCATGTTTCTCCGATTACGGTAACGACACTTTTGGTAAAAGAACTCACTGGCTTGGGAGGTACTGCTGAAAATACCGTAATCCTCGCTCCAATTAGTGTTGTTCATCGTGTCCCCTATGTGGATGACGTGGTTGGCTCGGGTGCGCGGATCGCTCTCGTTAGTCAGGAAATGAGAAGTCAAAGTGTCGTAGATCTCTTCGTCGGAGTAGTAAAGCCGAGACGTGTTCAGCAGCACGAGGTCCACGTTGTGCTAAAAGGTGTGAGGGGATAACTTTGTCGGGAGCACCCTCTATTATCTCATCGCACTCCATGTTCCATAATTTAAAAGCCCAAAGGAAACAAAATATGAGATAAAGAAGTTGGCTTTGGACCAATGTAATCTAAAGATTCGGGGGTTAAAGCCTAATCATCGACCATCTTCTTATCTGCCACCTGATGGAGCAGAAATCATTCCCATAGAGCCTAATCTTACCGTGTGCAAAGTAGGTCGAAACGTCGTGTTGTAGAGGATATCATTAATGTTGCTGGTGGTACTGTCGAAAATGACGGCGGTGTAGCTTAACCTGTACGCGGAAACGGGTTCACTGGGTCCGATAACGTAGTCTATGATCTTCTTCCGGAAGACATTCCCCCTGGCGTTGTTCTTAACGAACTTGCACAGGCTCAGTTGCTGTCCAATGAAGCTTAAGGTCTTGGCGTGGTCCTGGAGCCACGGAATCTGAAAGTCTAAAAATGCCGTGGCCTACGGTAGCCTCCTGCCAGCTTACTGATGTACGTGTTCGTCGCGTGGATGTAGGTCACTAGTTCCATGGGCACTGACTTCTGAAGCGTCCAATTCGAGAAAAGAAGGTTCGATTCGGAGAATTTCATTTTGAAGAAGTGGTAGGTGTAGTTGTAGTCGTTGTTGCGGAGATCGAAGATGAACGCCACCGGACAAGAAGACCCATTGCAGAAGACCTGTGCTTCCTGTGGGTCTTTGGGACAAGGGGAGACGGCTGAGGAGGCTGATCCCAAAAGGGAAACGGAGACGAGGAAGAAGAACATGATCGATCGAATGGTGAAAGTCATATGCTCCGCCGCCGGCCGAGGTGTCAAATTAATCGGCTACAAAACTAATCCCTGTGCAAACAGCGCCGAACAAGTACATGTTGCTGTTATGCGTGGGATGGAGGGCAAAAGCGTGCTCCGTCGGCTGGGGCACCGTAGTGCGAACACAAGAATATAAAGCACCCCTTGTAATCTTGTAAAATAGCTCGACGCAATCCGTGACTAATACCATCAGAAGGGTTTAGTCATCGGTGTCCGATCTTACATACGTTCATAGGCCGGTGATCATCTGGCTCTTCGATCACAGCTTCCTGTTATGGGTACTACTCGAGGCCATGAGGCCAGCGATATTGAAACAAAACAAGGTATAACAAGAACATAGCAATTTCAACAAAAAACTTTCAGATGCGTCTACCTCCCTTAAATAAAACGTTAAGCACAACTTCTCCATAGAGCCACGCAGTTGAAAGGTAGTTGAGAGATCAGTATGTAAGGCCCTCTGCGCCTTATAACTAAGGAACATGTTCGTATACTGACGAAATCTATCATAACAACGTAAAAAGCAACAAGAACATAACAATTTCAACAAAAAACCTCCTACGCTGGAGGTTCCCTTTTAAAGGGGAAGTAGTTGAGCATTTCTTTTCCGATAGTGTCTGCAAATTCCACCTTGATCTGCTTGTACTTGAACAGCTGTTCCTTGTTAAGATCGCCGACTTTCGTCTTATGTTTTACCTAAAGTTAAACATAGACCGAAAGATTAGAATACGATAACTACGTACATTGAAGTGGCATGGGAAGGTAGTAGGGTCGCCTTTAAAAGCACACTTTCCAAAGACGCATTTGTAGCTCAGATCCAAGTGACGCGCGACATGCGTCCTACGAGCCGTCGCACTCTTCACGATTGTTGCACACTCTTTGCACTTCGGGTCCTGAAGGTCCTTCGCTGTGTTTCGCGTTTTACGCTCATTGAAACCGATAAACGCTTCGGGAGGGAAGTACTTGTCTCGAAAGGCTTCAGCCTTCTCGTAAAACCGTTTGTTCACTTCTTTCATCGCATAGTACTGCTGAGAATTTAACGAAGCGGCGGGAAGAAGGTGCTTTATCTAAAAAATATGTTGCACTTAAGTGGAACCATAGTCAAATGATCCTTACGTTCAAATGTGCGCTAAGGGACAATGGCATTCGCAGCGTAGCGTCGCAGCCCTCGATGACACAAGGACACGGAATATTCTCATGGATTCCTATGTGACAGAACAGATTCATTCCGCGCCCATGTGACTTAAAGTCCTTCTTGCACAATTCACACTAAACGACAAATCAAAGTAACGCGATCGATATTGATACAGTACCTTCCAAATTTCCATAGACCCTCGATGCTCGTTCTTCAGCTGATTGAAGCGATAGTGGGCGCAAATCCTCCGTACCGGCGTCATCCAGATCCCCATGGTGTCGACCTTCTTACCGTAATCCTCACGCGTCCTCTTGTTGAATAGTATCTCCAGCGCCTTGCTCTGCTGTCGCTCGTGGAAGTAGTTGAAGATTGCAAGCTCCGGAGTAATTCTTACTGCGTTTCTCCCATTGATTGCAACATTGTCGCGTAAACCACCATAACTCTTGCGGGGCTTAGTGCTTCTCACATCCAGTTTCTTCGTTTTGACAGGGGAGTCCTTCTTTTGCTGTACACGCCCGGAACCATCGTCTTTATCCATTGATAAGCGGCTCCCAACCGCCTCCAGCATCGTCAAGAGCGTATTTCGACCGTAGAGGTGCTGAACCACAGAAGTCAAAACCAGAAAGCAACCTTCAAAGACTCACGTTTCGCTTTTCAAGTTCTCGGCAGCGCTTCTTGCCGAACATCTCCAGCAGAAGCTCCGGCTTCTTCCGCTTCACGAAGTTATATACGAGCGCTTCGGCCTCCGCCGAGTGGTCGGAACCAGAAGGCGTTGTTGCGCACGCCATCGGCTTCTGAAAAGGAGAGGATCATTTCAGATTTCACCACAGAACAAAGCAACAAAAAAAAAATGAAACCGATGCGATCACTATGCCGATGATACTTTGATCACACACGATAGGGTTACGGTAGTTCGTCGGTTGGTTGATGACCGGATGACCGAATGACCGGATGACGGATTGGATTAGCCGAAGGTTACGGATGACCGATCAGCTTCAAACTCTATTTCGACTGACAATGAGTATATTTTTCGTTCCCAGCGCGATAATCCCGTCGGTTCCGTTATAATCCGTTCGTCGGTCGGTGGATGATCAGCAGAGGTGGCCACGGATCATCCGAATGACCGAATGAGCCGATAGTTTCAAATGGCGCCCACTCTGCACACGGCGGTTTTAGGAAACATCTTTTCGCAGAGTAAAAAAAGGCTTTGCCGCCAGCAGGGGTCGAACCTGCGACCTTGGGCTTATTAGACCCACGCTCTAACCGACTGAGCTATGGCGGCTCTGAGAATTGTCGTCGTGTTGCAAGTCAATCAATGCCACCGACGGCCAATCACACACAAGTGGACTATCGCATACACAAGTGCCACTTGTTGTACGATCTAGCGCGATAGACTCGTGGCGAGATGGCCGAGCGGTCTAAGGCGCTGGTTTAAGGCACCAGTCTCTTCGGAGGCGTGGGTTCGAATCCCACTCTCGTCAGAACATTTTTCCCCTCCACACCTCACACATCAGAGAACATCGGACAGACCACTTCCGTGACGTGTGAATCGAGTCCACGAGATATGCACATGTGACAGTGGCAAGTACGTAGCTTTGCCACTGTCCACACACGGAGAAAACCAAAGTGCGCCGAAATGATAAGCGGACGGTAGCCAGCTCTGATTTATGACTCGTTTCGAAAGTCCTGGAATCGATAGTTGCCAGATGTGAATCTCCACTTCCGTAAAGTGCTTCTCTTTCGGAAAAGTCAGGTTCCAATCCCATAACTAAAAATGGCATAAAAAGTGATTTAGGCTCTATTTACCCTTCTGCTGTCCACGCCCGCCCACGGTCACTTCTTTGGCTGATAACGGGCAAGATGATCGCATCGATGGGTTTCGCAACTACTGCTTTACTACTCCTTTTCCTCTTTTGCGCCCAATGCTCCTCCTCTGGAGTCGTCTCCTACGGTCGGAAGACTTATGTCGTCGTCAGCATACAGCACGGCACGCCTCTATGGGAATTCACCGACCTTTTCGAGCATTATATCAAGGTTAAGAACTTCTGATACTTCTGGGAGCATTCTCATTTAGCTGCAAACCCAATGTTCCACTTGCGTCCCCCCAGCATACGGTCTCCCAGCGACTTTCTACTTCGGCCCGAAGTCCAAGCCTTGGGTGGTCAACGCGTCAGGAGAAGCAGTAACCGATGAGTTGAGGCAGCTTCTCAACGATACATATGCGTTTGAGGTGAGGGTTTCGAGAAGTTCGATGTGGTGAAAGTGATTCAGAGGGTATACACGGCGGCACAGTCGGAGGTTAACGGTAGGGTCACAAATGACAGCGAGCACCTGGACCAGCAGCTGAAGATCGTCGTCGACGAGGTCGGTTCTTTTGCCTTTTCGAAGGATTGATAACTTTTTTTGTGTTTTCCTTTTTCGTGAAGTTTTTAGTATAAAATTGTCCTTCATCACAGCTTTAACAGTCAAAATTAGTAAAAATATACAGTATTGACATACCGTACTGTGCTTATAACGGAACACCGTTGGCTGTTGGCTTCTAGTGGGCCCCGAGAATATGTAGGCTTGTTATATTTTTTATGAAAAGCAGAAAGGCACACAATCATGTAAGTCATAAAGAATGCAGCAAAGGCAAACATAGGGAAGGGGGTACCAAATATGTATTCCTTCACTAAACCCTTTGCAGATGATCAATGCCAAACTGAACAACATGACCCTCAAGACACTTATCATCATCACCAACTACTTCTCCCCCAACAGCTACTCGATCGCGCAGAACCTAAACAAAACGTACATGAACTTCGCCGTTCGGAGCTTTACCATCACGGATTTCGAGATTGACACGAACCTAACGCAGGTGTTGGCGACGAACAGCAACGCGTTTCAAAGGGATTCTCAGATCCTGCTTAACACTACAATCAGTAAGTGCCTAGCCAAAGCAATGTATGATCTCCTTCAGATAGTCCGTACTCCTGTGAGGAAAGGCTGTGCAAAGTAGGCCTTTTCTTCGAACTCTATTACCACGAATTTTCCTACATGGGCAGGCTACTGGAACACAAGTTCACCGACCCGAACATCCTCTTCCTGAACGAAGCCGCCCACATGTCCCTGAACGTCTTTGTCATGGGACTCATCCACTCAAAGTACAGGAACATCACCATCTGTGAGTTATACCTTAGGATCTTAGAATCCCCCAGGGAAATCTTTCAGTCGCGACATCGCCGTGGATGGGCGCAAATAATACACTGGACTATCTAAAGGACCAGATATACGACTGGGCTCATGCGGAAACATCCTTAAACCACAGCCACTTTTACAAGTTGGAGAGCGACTATATTTTGGGGACGCACGCCGGCGTCACAGTGCCAAACTCCAGCTACGTGGCCATGATTGCTGACGCGATCCCTTTGGAGTTTATCAAAGTACTCAACGAGTCTCCCTCACGGCCTGTGTCCCAATCGGTAGGTGCTTCTTGTACTTTGTAGCTCGAAAAGAGATAGGCTCGCTTCAGCTGCTATGCCACAGGGTAATGTTCTGCCAGATATAGGGTTGGGTGTGTAGGCTATGTACGAGCCATGAATGACCTACCTTAGCGTCATCAGCCTTTCCTCCCAGTCTTTCTTCCAAAACTAGCATTTCCCCGTTCTGAAGCCTTTAAAATACCTTATGACAAGATCGAGCAACTTTTCAGCACTACGTTGATATCGTGTTGCTGGACACCTATCGTCAATACATAAGCCCCATGCAGCTCTACGAGTACGTGACGAAAACGTTCCTTGTCCTCCCGACCACCGTGTCCAAACAGGTCGGAAACCACGTCATCGCCGTCAACAAGACCAATGATAAGTTTGACTGGATAAGCGAGTATGGTATATTGAGCTCCGTGTCCGCGAGTGGTGAGTCCTCCTTCCCTGTCACCTATCTGATTTCCTCTAGCGCCTCTTGGTCCGGCAACTCATCCCAGTCACATGGTCACCATCGTCTGCTCGATCGTCGGCGGAGTGCTGGCTTTCGTCATCGTCGTCATAGCGATCTTCTTCTGGTACAGACGAAGAAGACGTCGACAAGCCGTGCGGAAGGTTCAAGAGATGAAAACTGAGGAAGTCGCGTTGCCAGATGGCTTCAGGATTGCCGTTGGCGATGTTGATGTGAAGTACGACGAGGTGCTGGGCAAAGGCGTGACTTCGGTTGTGTACAAGGCTTTGATTAGAGGAGCAGCCCCGGTGCACCGGGTTATGAGCTCGAGTATTAAGTGGAAGTTCACAAATTGCGACGGAGCCATAAAGGTAGGCTTTAGAAACTTGAAACTTTATTTCTTGAATCAACGGCTATACGCCGTGCAAGACACCGGTGCAAGCATACAATACAGCAAATAAAGAGTCTAGTAGACACAAATCACAGTCTGCTTCATTCCGTGGCGGTTTTCCGTTGAGCGTGTCGGTCGATTGGGTGTTGAAGCCTTCGGGTTCTGGATCCAGCGCGTGTCCTTTCAACCGATGGCGCGATCCGTCCGTAGATCGGGAGTAGTTTGGCGGCGATCAGTCGACACATTGGGATATCCATTTGCTTTAGGTAGGCTAATATTATAACTACATTTACTTCCAGATGCCAATAGAGTTCAATTACACGGAGCTAATAATGATTAACAAAGAGCTCGAAGCCTATAGAAGACTCAAGTACCACGAGCACATCCTCCCTTGCCTTGGATGGGTCGAGATGGACAACAGAAAGTGTCTCGTCTTCGAACTAGCGCCGATGGGAGATCTGAGGAAATATGTCGTGGCCATGCGGGGTCAGCCGAGAGAGGAGTTCAACGAGAGAGAGTTTCTGCAGATGTTCCGTCAGATCTGCCAGGGAATGGTGGGTTCGCTCCTGTGATCCCCGGTCCAAGAGCCTCAGCGTTGCAGAACTACGTCGCCCAGTGCAAGATGGTCCACCGCGACTTGGCCGCGCGGAACATCCTCCTCACCGCCGACCGGAGAGCCAAGGTGAGGGGTGAGTCTTGCCGTGACGGGAAGGGACGCCTTCTAGATAAGCGACTTCGGCCTGTGCTGCGACTGCGACGAGACCTTCACGTACACGGCGACGCTCTCCAAACGGCTTCCCATCCGCTGGCTCTCGCTCGAGGCGCTCGTCGACCGCGTCTTCTCCGAGAAGTCCGACGTGTAGGTCCCCTTCAGTTGTATTCCACCATCAGGCGTTGGCACTTTGATGGGTCCTTGAAGCGGAGAGGCTCAAACCCTTCCCATGACAAGAGCGAACCCACCATTTCAGGTGGTCCTTCGGGGTTCTCATCTACGAGGTCTTCTCGAAGGGCATGACACCGTACGCCGCGCTGTCCAACGCCGAGATCGTCGACTTCCTCGCCTCCGGAAATCGCCTCGAGCACCCCCCGCTCGCCTCCAACGACGTCGCCGCCGCCATGCGTTCCTGCTGGGAGGAGGACGTCGCCCGGAGGCCCTCCTTCGAAGAACTCGCCAGGACTTTCGAGGAGATACTCGAGAAGGGCGCCGAACACTACGGTTACCTCATCGCATAATATTGGTTTACACTTTGACAAGAAACGAGAAACTACAGGACCCTCTAGAAATCACATGGGTTTATGGATGTTTTTGATTTGTTAGCACGACTTTACTCACTCCCACTCACAGCAACAAACATTAAAGGACAACAGAAGGCTACTTGGCAACATTCGCAAGGGAGAAAAAGAGAACTTCCTTCTTCCCTTGTTTCTGCTTAAATTGATGAGGTTCGATTTTCTTGAGAATCGCGGCCAAATGTGTAACAATTTCGGGCTTGCTCATCTCCGGCGGGCACTTCGACTTAATACGTGTAAGAAGTTCTTTGGTTGTATGTGGCTTCCGGCGTAGATACTTGCGAACAGTGTCTTCGTTCAATCCATCGGGAACTGCTAGTTCTCTCTGACGCGCAACTGCCTGCGCAGCGGCTGAGACCTCTTGCTTTACTTTGTCGCTAAACAGGGTATATGTATTCACGGTAGAAGGAAATTCTGATCACGAAAAAGTCAACGATGCTCTCTCTTCCTTGGTCATCGTTTCTTTTGCTACTATCATAGAAAACTTACTCTTGCATTTTCATGCGCTTTGAAGCTGTTTCGATAGCGTCACCAACCGCCCGTTTTTTAGCCCTCTCATTTGTAGGTACATCACCAGGTACAGCGGTCTCTTTCTCGTTCTAAATTATTGTGTTAAAGTAATAGGTGTACACATTCACGTACCTTCATAAATAAAACCGAACCGATGCGAGGATTCTTGTCCGGGTCGTCACTGTCACTACCAGAGGAGTCTAAAGCAGTCGTTAACAAACTTACAAAGCTGAACGCAGTTACCATTGTCATCAGATGTCATCTTTGACTTCTTCTTCTTTTCTTCTATTATACCGTCTTCTTCTTTCTCTGGTTTCTGCTCTAAATCAGTTCTACAATATTAATGGGAAAGAAGTAGTACGCACCCTTGTTAGCTTCTTCATCACTTGAATTTTCCAGATCGGACCCAATCTGGGACTTCAAACCCGTTTCATCACCTACGCCAATCATTGCTTCGTCAATCTTTTCCTCGGCGGTCTTCGTATCGCGACTAAAACCCGATTATCATTTTCAATCAGAGATGTGAAGTTAACAGTTTTTTATGCCGTATGGCCTTTCAGCAAAAAAGAGAACTTACTCGCTGTCGGATCCAGAATCTGACATATAGTCGTATTCACGTCCTTCATCCTCACCATCTTCAGATTCATATGCTAGAATTACAAGGACATTAGGACATTAGTGAAGGTAGTTGCGCAACTAACCGGCAACTTCATCCGGATGGTTGACCCTCTGTTTCTTGTCTTTACGATCACGCACATTCTTCTTCTTCTTTTTCTTCTGATAACCCGGCTTTGATTCATCGTTATCGGATTCTCCGTCGTCAGAGCTGTAGTCATCTTTAATTTTCTAAAACTCGCAACTGTAGACTCAAGGTCCCTCCATCTGCAACTTACAAGTCCACCACGTTTTACAATGTCTTCTGCTTCTGCATCGTTGGTGTTCAGTGTTTTCTGGATCTGCGCCTTCAAAGCAAATTGATTCATCACTCGGCTTCTCCTAAAATAGTATCAGTGTAAATGAAAAGACGCCCTGAGCACATTACTGTTGGAATTGAGCTTCTGCCTGGTCGATGTCAAGTGTACGGTGGGTGACGCAAGGAAGGAATTGATACCAGTCAGTAATCTTATGGGCCAACAAATCATCACCGCTCTTCAGGAACACCCAGAAGTCGGCATGTTCACCAGCACCGCCTTCCCGAATGCTGCGAAACTTGCGTTCTTTACCGGCCTCAGATACGTATAATCGCCAAGGCTGCATATCGTGTTGATAGGTCTTTCGCTGGCGGCCATACTTCTTACGTCTCGCTTCATCGCGAGCCGCTCTCCCATACTCAGTGCCTTCGCCGAACTCCTGCGAGTCCTCGAGGATTCCAAGTTCCGCACGATTATCTTCGCGTTCCATCTTCACTTTACAATCGGAATTATTCCAGCTATGAACTTCAACGTTCACAGAGCCATTGAATTTCATGACGGAGAACCTCCGTTTTTCGCCTGCCCTGAAGGAATGGATTTTAGTTAAAAACACAAGAACTAAATACATACGGCGGAATCCTAACTTTGAACTCTTGGTTCTTCGCCTTCGACATGACGTCCGCCGACAAGAGTATGCCTGCAAAGGGGGAGGGTGAGCTATCAACAGGCACGTCCTCGAAATGCAATCAGCAGGTCAACAATAGCATAACACGGAAATGAACCAGTAAATCAATACAGAGCTAATTCGGTCAACGAAACAATGCAGTGCTAATCGGCTCCCAAAGATAGACTTTAATAAACGAAATGGTGTTTTTTGAAACAGTAACTTATAATATGGATCCATGGAAGGACAAGGGAGGGAGGGCCTTTTCAGAAATAGCTCCATCGTTGAACAAGGACCAGGAGAACGGAAGGTTAAACGATAAGGCCGAGTGAGCGACGCTAAACGATTACGGTAGCGTTCGGTCACTGATACTAAACATTCGGCGGGGCACCGCTAACATGACACGCTTGTGCAAAATAAAAATCGGGTAAGATGCAGTTACACATACAATGCTTGTCATCGGTATGCAGATATTCATCAACGAAACGAAATCAGCATGACGGTCAATGAGAAATACAACGTGCAATCTAAGCGGTCCGTCCTTCTCGAGTCCGAGTCCAGCAGGAGCGCGCGAACGTGGAGCTGGCGCGCGCGAGTGGATACGGTCGCTCCCTGATGTGTCTCGCCCGGATAAACCGAGCGATTGCCTACTGTCAATCCATGTAACTTCACATGAAAAGTGACGCTACTGTGCTCAAATCCCTAGTGTGTGTGCTCAATATGTCTCGGAACCTCGTCGCGTTGGCCCGCGTTGCCCGCGTTCAAACACCTTAAAGGCTTCGTGCTTGTTCTGCTTTCAGCTTGAACGTCCTTCTTCGTCGTTCACGTCGGCTATACGACATTAGCGCTCAAGGCCGAACCCACCAGTCCTAATTTACTCCTAAAGACCGGGCCGTACTCTGCGTCACAGACGCGACTGTGTGTTTTGTATGGACGCTGCGTGTGGTCGCCATACAGACGCAGCTGCGATATATATATATGCCCGGCCTTAACAGTTTTCACAAAGACAGCTAAATTTCACAAAGAGAGGTTGATATCTTCATGTTGCTGCTTCGCCGCGTTGGCCCGCGGTGCCCGCTGCTTTTTATGTCTGTCTCTGTACACATGCTTCATTTACCGTTGCAGTCTTTTCTACCCGTTTTAGAAGTTCCTAAAGCGCATGTCTACTGTTCAGAACCATCGTACGGACAGAAACTTTATTGCAGTTCACAATCACAGGAAGTCACAGGATATAACCAAACGACTTTGTTACCAGTTTGTAGGTTTCCGAATCTACTGATACACAGAAGTAGACGCTGTCGGCAAGTAAATCCCCTCTTTTCTAAATTCGATTTTTACAATTTCTTTCGTGGTGTGGTTTACCGAGACCTTCCTTGTCCATCCCAATAACTTTGGTGACAAAACGGCATTCCCAAAAGTCGATAAATGTGACGCATAACAACACGGTGTACGGAAACCCTCCGCCGTGGGCATTAATCAAGACTTCAACTTTTTCTCTTTCCAATCGAGTCGGCCTCACCGAACTCCCTAATTGAAACCCACGCCCAACGGGGGATGTTCGTCGGCCGATCAGTCACGAAAATTAGCTATCGTTACCATTAGCAGGCGGTCCACGGCGCGCTCGATGTAATTACGAGTGAAAACGTCGTATGTGCTGGAGGGAATCGTCTATCAGACGTGTCTAGGGTCTAGACAGCCCGATTCGAGCCAGTGACCTGTCTGTAGATCTCTGTAGATAACTCAACCGATTCCGCTCTTCACGCTGAAGAAGCATTGCTGAAAGCTCACAGGCTAGCACATGTCACTTTCGCCTCCTATCCCACATAAAATGTCCAATAAATTCATTCCCGAGCCCATCGCGATGTTTACAGAACGATTTAGGCGCATCCCTAATCTCCCCGGAGGCCCTGCGCGCATAAATTACGTAATTCATGCAACTCCTCCTTCGAGTCGACATCTCGATTTCCGCGCAAGACGCACTCACTCGTGCCCTAATAGGATCAAAAACCCTTTTGTCACGTTGCTTCCCTTCTTTTGCCTGTAGATCACATCGAATTACGACAATTATGTGCCCGCGAGTTATTTAAACGCCATTTAATCCGCCGCATTCGCAGCGGAGCGCATCCTCGCGCGCCGCCCTCAAAAGGAGTGGTCAGCGCGGAGGCAAAAGTACAATGCGCCAAATAACGGTGTGGGAAGATCGGAAGAAGAGCGACTGGATCGGTGAGAAGAAGGAACAGGACGCGGCTAATCTGTAATGAAGTGAAGGTAGTGGATCGGAAGGAACAAGAAGATTACTGTAAGTAGTCCCGGAACAAGAATAGACGCTGGAATGAACCAACGACTGTATCACATCTTGTCAGACCTAATGCTATTCCCATGAGAGATAGACTAGAGGGTGAACTACATAGTTGTAAAGGACTTAACAGCCTATAAAGAAAAAGATTTGCCGCCAGCAGGGGTCGAACCTGCGACCTTGGGCTTATTAGACCCACGCTCTAACCGACTGAGCTATGGCGGCCGACAGAAGAGCATCCGCTGCCATATTGACAAAGTGGGAACGTCGTATATATCAGTGAAGGTGATGCTCCAATCGATCACTACATACATGATGGTGTGGTGACAAACACACATGGCGAGATGGCCGAGCGGTCTAAGGCGCTGGTTTAAGGCACCAGTCTCTTCGGAGGCGTGGGTTCGAATCCCACTCTCGTCAAAACATTTTTTCTTCTCCAATGTGCGACCGTTATGTTCCCCGGAATCATCGATTCTGTTTTTGGGAAAAGCACTTGATGTGGACGGATTGGTAAACAAATTTTGGGCGACGAGACTGGACCGGCTTTTCACAGTGCAAACACCGCTTTTTTGGTACTGCCAGTTTTAGGGGACCATTCGGATTCAATTAGCCGTTACACCCAATAATAAGGCCAAAACAGACCAAAACCATTACCTGTAGTGTACGGTACGTGGCAGTACAAACGAATAAATTTAATTTATCGGGTCCTAAAGGTTCAAACATATCGCTCTTGTCAGTTCCAGGCTCATTTTTCTTTGTTTTCCCCGTCGCTGCAACCCTTACATCACTCAGCCTGCGACTCCACTTGACCCTCGGGACTCCCAAGATATT
Organism: Steinernema khuongi; assembly: GCA_016648015.1. Taxonomy (NCBI): domain Eukaryota; kingdom Metazoa; phylum Nematoda; class Chromadorea; order Rhabditida; family Steinernematidae; genus Steinernema; species Steinernema khuongi. Next base: position 51 of record JADLIF010002036.1, on the reverse strand, counting down.
GTTTGCACTAGGGCTTAAGTGCACCAGCTCCTTAATTATAGGCGCCCTTTC
>JADLIF010002035.1:0-24072 GCA_016648015.1 Steinernema khuongi | reverse complement strand
ACAAAAAGAGGACTCAGACCGTAGCGCCGCTGAATCTCCCTGTTGAAGTACGTCGCTCGCATGAAATTTCGCCTATCGCGATTCATTACTGCTGAATGTACGACGACGACCAGGTTCAGGGAATCACCGGTGCACAGGGGATGAGGTGACTGCAAGAAGGAGAAGTTAATCCAGTTCAGTGGCTGCGCCATTACTGGGACGTTGAGTTGTTCCAGAGAGTGGATCTGTAAAGGTTGGCTACACAGCTGAAGATGAAATATGAAGCATTGAAATAGCTAGCGTATCTCAGATCGCATTCACAGGACGGGAAAGGACATGTTGACTTCCGTTTTACAGATTCAGAACAATGAGTGGGCGAGACCTTCATCCCTCGAAAAACAACGAGTGGACAGAAATTCGTAATGACTACGTCGACTTGGGCATAGAAGGAGAGTATCGTTGCCGTTCAGCACACATGTCATGTTCAGGAAGCCTGCAGCCAAATTGTGTCCCAAAGTTGGATTTGTGGAGAAGATGCCCACAGATCATTAAAAATCCCTTCCTATCCAGTTTCGAACAAGTATCTAAAGCTTTCATCTATCCTGACTCCTTGTTGAGGGACCAAACGATTAGAACGGGAAACTGAGGAGTCGCCCAAAAATAAACAGCCCTCCAGAAACGCAATACTTACCCCATAGTTGACCCAGTGACGGTCATCTCTCGGTCGACATCTCTGCATCCAGAAGGTCTTCGCGAAGAGGATCGACAGATGGCCAACCACGACGAGAAGGAGGACAATCAGTCCGACGTGGGAATACAGCCATCGGAGAGAGGAGCGCATCAAAACAGAGATCGACCGAGCTCTCGGACTTCGAAAACTGCACTCCGATCCGGGTGGCGTGGAAGGCGACATTTCCAAAACATCGCGGCGGGGAGAAAAAAGACGCGAGAATGGAGGTCATCTTTTGTGGGCGCGCGGAACGAAGACTGCAACCACTTATCGAGATTAGTGTTGCTAATGTTCATTAGGACCACACACAAGGGCGATGCGTACAGAAACGGTGGTATTCGGAGTATTCGGAGAATCTCCGCGGTGACGACGAGACCGTGCCATGAGGAACGGCATTTGGAGCTCCACATCTCATAGAAGCCACTGCGGAGGTGTGGTCTCGTCACATTATATCGTGGTTTCGGCGAGGTGCACGCATCACAAAAGGTTCTGGGATCTACTGTCTGCAACCGTGAGAACAGGCGCGACCTGGGAAACACGCGCCCTTGAGGCGTATGTTCGGAGAAACATTCGGTCTCAACACGATAACTCAATATGATACGAAGCGTGAGTTGTGAGTTTCAGACACGACAGTTGCCTAAGTCTGTCTCTTATCTGCAGCTGGTTTGGCTGGCACACTTGCAAATGTGCATGCGCGGTCAAGTTGCTCTTGTGCGTGGTAGTCTAATGCCCTGGGCCGTCCCTGCCGGAGGCCATTGTCGTTCCTTGTTTCGCTTCTTTTTTCCGTGATTATGTGAGCTTGATAGGATTTGCTGGGCAAATCGGCTGAACGCCATTTTCTGCATAATTTGTCGTGTTGGCGAGGTGTCTACGATTTATCGTGGTATTGAATTTACCGGGCTTGGTCTATCTATTACATCATTACAGCTTTTGTGCACCGCTTCAAGAGCAGCATGGGCCCTGGAATCGTCGGAATCGCTGTTGTGACCGCTCCGGCCGTCCTTCTGGGCGTCCTCTTCACGCTTTGGAGCCGATTGGCAAAGCTGAAGGCGGCGCACCAGCGCCTTATCGCGGACAAGATCGCCGCCTTGAAAGAGAAGAACGATTTCATGGAGCTTGTTAAGGTGACCGGAAACTTTTTTTCACTGTACTGATTTTGACCCGTTTAGAGTCTCGATCAAGAAAAGCAAGCCCTCACTGCCAACCTCGAAAATCAGAAGTCGAAGTTCGATGCTGCTATGATCAAGAAGGAGCAGCGACTTCAGAAGCTTACTGCGGAAAACCAGACCCTTGTCTCAGGGCAGAACAGCGCCCTCAAACAGAAAGCTTCTGTCGAGGGCCAGCTTGCGGCTGAGAAGGCGCATGTCAAGAAGTTGAACAAGGAGCTTGATGGATGCAAGCTTGAGCAGAAGGCCATCCAGAAGGAGCTCGAAGGACGCAAGGTTGAGCAGAAGGCCATCCAGAAGGAGCTCGAAGGACGCAAGGTGGAGCAAAAAGCCGTCGAGAAGGAATTAGCTGACCTGAAGTCGGTCACCGAAAACAAGCTGAAGAGCAGCGAGGCCAAGATCGCGCAGTATGAGAAAGTCGTCGCCGAACTGACTCAAACCAACAAAGAGCTGAAGGAGCAACCTGTCGTGGACAACACCGCCGAACTGGATGCGCTGAAGAAGGAGCTCTCTGAGAAGGAGGCCACTATCGCCTCTCATGTTCTCAATGAGACACGTAGGGGTCAGCGGTCCGCCGAGCTTATCAAGGTAAGCGAAAGTGTTTAGCCATTGCTTTAATTTAACCCTTTTTAGAAAGCCGAGGAGCAGAACCAGATCCTCGCTGCGACTATCGACAACCAGAAGACTCAGTTCGAAGCCACCATTAAGGAAAAAGAGCAGCAGCTCCAGGAACTCGTTATAGAAAAGCAGACCCTCCTGTCTGAGAAGAACAGCGCCTGCAACGAAAAAGCTTCCACCGAGGCTCAGCTTGCCGCTCAGAAGGCGCGTGTCGAAGAGCTCAGTAAAGAGCTTACCGAAGCCAAGGCCAATGGCGAAGACATCCTGAAGAAACTGGACGCATTGAAGATCGTCACCGAAGACAGCCTGCAGAAGAGCGAGGCCACGATCGCCCAGTGCGACCAAGACATTGCCAAGCTTACACAAACCAACGAGGACCTGAAGACGCAGCTGGCTATGGCGAGGCAGGCCCGTATCTCGGAGCAGAATAAGGCCCGTAGCGAGAAAGCTTCCACCGATGCCCAGCTTCACGCTGAGAGGATGTGTGTGGAAGAGCTCAGAAATGAGCTTGACGCGCGCAGAGCCGAACGTGAAGCCATCGATAGGGAATTGACCACCCTGAAGTCTGCCACCGAAAACAAGCTGCAGAAGAGCGAGGCCAAGATCGCGCAGTACGAGAAACTCGTGGCCGAGCTGACTCAGACCAATCAGGAGCTGAGCAACCGGCCCATCGTCGACAACACCGCCGAAGTGGATGCGCTGAAGAAGCAGTTCAATGAGTACAAGGCCGACGCTGAGCTCTCCAGAAAACAGCTTCAAGAAGCAATGCAGAGCCAGCTTGCTGAGGAGAAGGTCGCTTACGAAGACGTGCAAAAGAAGCTCATGGAGGAGCAGGCTGCTACCGAGGCTCTCCAGAAGGCGCTTGTGGAGCAGAAGAGTATCGCGGACTCCGTTCAGAAGGCCCTTGAAGAGCTGCAGAACAAGATCTCCGAACAGGAGATAGAAGCCAGTATCCAGCTTAAGACCGTTGAGATACAGAAGAAGGTAATCGAGTCGCTCCGTTCTCGTTCTCCCATCAATAGCTCCAGTAGCTGAATTCGAAAAAACCATCATTTAATTGTTTTATTAATGTAAAAGATATAAAGTATTGCTTATTTTCTAATTTACTCTATTTTTCGAGGGTTAGGTGAGGCTATATCTAGTCTGGTATCACTGATGAGAATCGAGAGGGTGCAGGGGAGTATTGCTCGTATAGGTATTGCCAGAGTCTCACACGTGGAGCGATTCGCGTGGAGCGAACAGTGACATTTCGAGAACATCTTCTGGAATGGAATGCCCATGGAATGCAAGGGCACTTATCGTGATTACTGTTACTTATGTTTATTAGGACCACACACACACGGCGATATGTACAGAAACGGTGTGCTATTAAAAAAGAAAGAAACAGAACTAATCGGAGGATACGGTGATCTTCGCGGTCACGACGAGCGTGTGCCACCAGGAGCGGCAGTTGGAGATCCAGATCTTGTAGAAGCCGCTGCGTTTGGCGGTAATGGTCTCGGCGAGGGGTACCACCAGGGGTCCTGGCATCCACTCGAAACACGGATAGACCGAATCCATGCTAGAAGAAGTTGTATTACTGCTCTATGTCGATTGCATACCTTTCGACGTCCGATTCGTCCTTTTGTTCTGTGAAGAAGATGCCTAGCCCCATGTCCCTCTCTCCTATGAAGTACCAGCTAAGTTTGTCGCCTTCTTTGAGTTCTTTCGTGATCGTGAGGTTCTTGCCAGGAGCGATTGAGATCTTCTCGCAGCCTTCAGGAACCTAAATCAGGGTAGTTGCTGGTTCAAGCTAGTTCGGGGTACCTTGGCATTCTTGTTCACATAGTACTTCTGCTCAGGATAAGGGATAGGCTGTTCTATCTCGGCTTTGAAGACGTCAACCTGCGAGTCATTCCACTTGGTGGGGAGCGCGCTGGGGTCACTCAGCTTCAAGATCTCCTGTCTCCAGTTTGAAGAACTTAGGATACGAACCTGACCTCCACAGTAAATTTAAGATGCCAGCGATGAAAAGTACCTTCTGTCTGGTCTTCTCGGGTAGAAGTGGCTTCGCCAATTGCCACAGCGCGTAAATGCAGGAGGGCACGTTGACGACGATGAAGTGCTGGATGAGTTCAACGTAGTGCAGAGCCAGGAACTCGGTGAAGCTCTTGAGGGAACCGGTCAGTAAGTTGTAGAGACGCTTGTCGTACTTCAGATTGGTCAGATCCATGACGTAGAGCACGGATGCCTGCTTTCCCGTCTTGGCCTCGAGGGCCATGCACTTGGCCAGGACCTCCTCAAGGTCGCGGGTGCGCGCCTTCATGATCTCGTGTAGGGAGTGCGTCTGGATCATGCCCCAGTAGTCGGTCTCGCCCGCCTAAAACACAAAGTTCATATGGGAGAGCGGTGGCGGCGTTACCTGTTCGATGTTTACAATGGTGTTCTCAAGGACGTGTGATAGTCCCGTGAAGCCGTATTTCCAGTGGTTGTGGACGGGGTGGTTGCGTGGGCGTTCCATGTATGAGTCGAGGTCCCAGTACGAGCGTCTGCAAATGGAAGACGGAATTAGAGGAATCTGGAAAAGTAGAGACCCCTTCGCCAGAGAGCACCTTTAGACAAAACAAGGAAAGCAGTCTAGGAGTATGAGGCATGGAAGTCTGAGACGTAAAATACAGACGTCGGCGAGACAAAAGACAAATTAAAGGAAAGGCAAAGAAGAGAACTCACCTCATCTTAAGATGTTTACGCAGCTTCCGGGCGATCTCCTCCAGCGAGCCAGGGTGGCCTTGGAGCCACCGCAGCAAGTTGAAGTCGGTGTCGTAGTACTCTGTCAGGTCATCCTTGACGAGAGCCCTCAACTCCGCGATCTTCTTGCCGTCTTCCGGTGAGATGGACGTGGAGATGACAGTCATATCTGAAACCAAACCGCGATGACGGATCCATACCCTTAAAGGAACGGAAGTTCGCGAGAAATAGTAAACAACGCGTATAATGGACTTATGCAAATAGCGGAGACGTGATCGGCCACTCGAGTGACCTCTACAGCGCACGCAATCGATCTCGACAGCGTCCTGCTCTCAGCTGGTAACTGCTCCCTTTTAACGGTCATAAACGGTCACAGCGCACAAGTGCGGGGAACCGTGGTGCAGATTTCGATCAGTGCGTTCCGGCGAGTCAGCGAGGCAAAGGTCCTCGGAGAAGCATCCTCCGAGCGCCGCGTTCCGACCCAGCGAACCTGAAGCGCCGATAGCATCGGTGCCCAGTGGCCTAATATGCCGTAGAGGGGACAACCGGTCCTCTTGGCGCCTCCTTCTCCGAAGAACTCACGTCGTCTGTTCGTCTAATCAAGCTAAAGACCGTCGGCCAACTGTAGTTCCGGTGGACCTAGCCATCTAGAAGTAAAAAGGCTGAGAAGACAATGTAAACTCAAGCAAAACAACCTCTATCACGGGACGTCACCGGACATCGGTGAGACAAGATAAAGAAGAAGCGCGAAGAAGAATCTAAAGGCAAGGGAAATTCTCAAAGAACAGAGAAGGGCGCTTCTTCACCTTCCTGCGCAATTGGACCACACATCGCGCATCGTGGTGAGATCACGGTGATCGCTCACAGTCGACCACGCAGAGCGGCGGTTGCACCAGAAGCTGGTTCGTGGAGTGCTTGTCGTTAAGTGCAACCCAGATTTTTTTGCTACCATGAAACAGGAGCCTAAGCAGTTAGGATGTGCTTTTCCCCACACGAAGATCCCAGAGAGCTGTTGCCTGTTGTTTCTAGTTGTCTTCAATTCTTTGCTCTGTTTACTCCTTCAGGAGCGAAATATTTTTATGATTTCCAGACGAAGACATGTGTCTGCTCGTCTGTCTGAAAAACTTGTCTGTCTAAAAATAATGTCTGACGAGGATATGGCCTACAGTATGAGTCGATGAAGGATCCAAGGAAATAAGGAGCGACCTGATGAAATGGAAAAGAAAACTCGTCCAACGATCTGAAGACCACCTGAGAGGCTCTTATGATGTAACCTCGTCACACGTGAACAGGTTTGCAACGCTTTGCGGAGAACATGACGACGTTTCGCGCAACATTCCAGAGGACAAAAATAAAAGGGAAAAAACTCCTCCTGGCTCACGCCCACTTAAGCGCATCGTGTGGCCTTCGAGTCCGAGGAGCACTCTTTATTTCATCCGACCTGAGAACCACAGAAAGGCGAAGAAAAATTCTTGATCGATGTCTTCATCAAATTCTTTTAAGGCGGTTACACCTTGTCTACTGGCTGTGCCGTCGGAACCGATTTATTGTGCACGTGCACATGTCCAAATTTGGTGACTATCTGTGTGGGAAATTTGTGTAAAGTGGCATGTCGACGGGGAGATTTTTGGACGACGCGTCGGGAGCATTGAGCCAGACAAAAACAAAGCAGGAAACTGACCAAAATTGACAAAAACACGGAGGACGTCTGGAGCGAAGACCAAGAACGTCAAGTCCTGTTCATTATTTTTTTAACTTCGTTACTTTAAATTCGTCCTGTTTTTCTTGAGCGAAGGGGAAACACTTCACTGATTGCATCAGGAGCATTCGTCTTGTGGTGCTATTTCAGGTTTATCGGTTTGGACTTCTGGAGCTGTTCTAAGACTGAGGATTTCGACGGTGAACAGGAGCAGAGCCCATGTCAAAACTGGTTGAATAGCTGATCAAATGTCATCTTGTTTACAGAGTCATTCATGGAATAAGGTTTGAAAGAGATAGGATCCTAGTGGTGTTCTGGATCTGAAAAAACCTGAAACTTGACTTTGGTGTAACATTCTACTTCAACGTAAAGTTGATCAAAACAGAAGGGGAGAAGGAAACAATCTGGAGACGTTGCTGGATACCTCCCCAAGCAGGCTTGTAGGGGCTGCAGATTTCAAGGAAGCGAAAAAAAACACCTACACTTTTCTGTCTTCGAGCCATCAATAAAAGTTATAGAACTACTTGACCGCTGTAATAAACAAAGTGGAGATGCAGTCGGGAAACGGCTGTTTACACCTCTGTAGTTTGTGCGTTTCCAACTCCAAATCAGCAGTGGTTAAGTCCTTGAACCCGAAGTAGAACTGGTTTAGGAACGGTAAGTTCTTATAAACGCTTAATTTAGGTTGTGGTTGTGTCCACGCCCTAACGACTCTTCAACGGTACCGTTTTAGAAGATCTCTTCACTTCAAGCCTGTTTATTGTGATTAGGCGTGACGCAGCGGGTGTGTGCCATGATAATGATGCAGAACCAAAAAGCTTTCCAAGAGGCTACCTTTGCACGGCTACTGACAACCTGTTGAGGACGTACTTAGATTGTTTTGTGGAACTAACTTCACCGCGGCTAATTCCCATCACTCCAACGACGCAACATGTGGAACAACTGGTTGGCATAAAAAGGGTTCCAGTTGCTGGTTTTGAGAGAGACAGAGAGCGTAGAAGCTCCAGAGGGGGTTCCCTGTCAGGGAACATGCTCCAAGTTAGTTTCTACTATGAGTCCGGATTTTTAAACGTCACCTGACTAGATGAAATGTAAGCATCCGATTAGATCGCAGAGGGTTGGTTAGACGCTGTTTTTGCAAAATATATACACCGATCACAGTCGCGGAACCCGAGTTGGAACACCCTCCTGGCAAGCATCCACTCACGACATGCATCTGATCAAAGGAGGCCAGGGGTCTTTATCATCACGAGAGTTTTATGGCAAGACATCATTGAACCCATCATCTTAGGAAGCCGCCTTGGCCTACAATAGTGATCAACGAACACGCCACATAGAATGGCACCACATTACAGGACCAGCAGCAACGAACATATGAAAGCCCATTGGTTACAAAAAGCCAACTGGTTGTTGGGAGGCGAAGCGAGCATGAAAGTGGAATAGTGGGCGACCGGAGGGCACAAAGGAGGGAGAGTAAATCCGCTTTGCTGCGCGCAGAATAAGGTGGATGCTGTAAAATTGACTGTGTGAAAGTGCAGCACCTGTTGTCATAATACCGTCAGTAAGCCAGTCTATAGTCACGGTACAGCGATCTTATCAATCACTTCGAAGTCTGTTCCTTGTCTAAGGGTCAAGTACAAAACAACCGTTATTCTCATAAGCATCAACGCTCGACCTCGTGCTTGTTTCCATCATCTTGTCTTCCTAAGTCACTTATCCAAGATACCACAATGGAATATTAAAACAGCCACATTTGGCAGCTGTTATATCTGAAGAAATAAGTGTTATTTCAAGGCACAAAAATCAGTTGAAGACTTGTAATTAACCCAGAGGCCTCAACATGATGGTGTAAAGAGTAAAGATGTGAGATGTTCAAGGGGATTAGAGACATTTTTTAATGCTCGTAGTTGAAGGGAACAAAGGAAGACGAAAGCGCACCCTGTACCCCTTCAGGCGCGTTTTATTAAGGGCAGGTGCGAAAACATGGAACTGTCGGCGGGGAAAACATGTTATGACAGACGCGCGCACTTTCGACCATTTTGAACGAGGCAAAAGAGCGGTTTGAGAGTGAAGGTCAAGAAGAAGATTCTCTTGTATCAAAAGTCAAGGATGGGGCTAGAGCCTGCCAGCACAATACATGGCTTCAAAATGTTGTTGGAGGCGAAAACAGTATCAGGCGATACGTCTCAGCGCTCAATTATGAACATACTTTGCACCAGCTTTCTTCAATTCTTTGACGTCGTTGACTCCTGCAAATGTCCCTTTTTAATCAACATTGCAAAAAGTCTTCGACCGTGACAGGACTCGAACCTGCAATCTTCGGATCCGAAGTCCGACGCCTTATCCATTAGGCCACACGGTCACACTATGCGGTCATCGTAGAGTTAGATTAGGCGTGGCTGAAGTTCAGCCACGCCAATTTAAGAAAAACGATTTATTTATCAGCCATATCATCTGCATTTCAGTAGATCACACTACCTGATCAAAAAGCTACCACACCCTCAATGCAGGCGACGACCAAAAAAGCTGCGAACAGGGAAGTGAAGCAGACGGAGATAGCGATGACGACAGCGCTTAGGCCGCACACTTCATCTCTGGAACAAACGATAGAAGTGATGAGGGGTATGTAACGGCCAATCACTTAGAAAGGGAGATCGTTTCATGTTCGACCTGAGGCTGCGCCGGAGCGAGGCAGTTCGCCACTTTGAGTCAGTTTTCGACTTGTCTCCGCTTGTACTCACTCTCCAGCTGGAAAACGTTTATGAATACCGACAAAAGAGACTTATGTAAGCATCAGTCACGATGCCGGTTTCTTGTCGGTAGAATACATCTGTATCGCCGGGAGCTCCTTGCTCCGTGACGTTACCGTCCTCCCGTTGCGCCAGAGTTTCTATCGTCGCATTCTTAGTGATCACTATCGGTGATTCGATCCGACTACTTTACGAGGAGACACTCGAATAAAAGTGATTTTGTACAAGTCCAAAGCAATCTTGCACAGGCAATTGAGACGAGATACAGTTGGAGAGACGGCCGTTACGGTATACCAGAGATGGCAGAAGTAGGCTCGAAGCATGCTTGAACTTCTCCGATGAACTCCTCAGATTACGGTAAGACACATTCCTCCTGTTCTAAACCATTAGTAAACACCTTAGAAAGTTGCTGACGCTCCCTTAAGAAATATCGTATTCGATTTTAAGCAGCAGAACACAATCAAATATAAATCTTTATATATACCCGCATTATATATACAAAATGTTATCAAAATGTCAATTGCAAAACTCTGATTTCCTTTAGCCTTGTGCAAAAAATCTGAAACGTTCTTCTATTGCGACACCTCCTGTTTGAGGGCCTCCTCCGATTCTTGAGAATGCTCCAGCATGTACTTCGCCCGACGATCGAGTTCCACAAGTAGGTCAGGCACCGAATCCTCCTATACATTAGTATTACTTTTTAAATTATAGGAAGGTCTTACCGTAATCTCAATGTATCTTTTTCGTTCCCTTGAGAAGATGAACACATTTCCTGTGTATACGTCGAACCACAAAGCGTGGATGTTTATCTCGCCAGCGTCGAAGTAAGATTTGAGGAAACCATGGGAGCAGACGTTCATGACCTGCTGGAGTACGTTGATCTAAAAAGTTCTATCTTGAAAAGGTCAGATCAGAGTGCAGTCGGATGTTCCATCATCAGATCAACGCACCTATCAGGTGGTGTTCAAAGTAGACTCACCTGGGACAGTTTGTCCTCCACGGCCAACTTATCAAATGGGTCGATGATAGCGTCGAACGACTGCGAAGGAACAACTGACGAGTCGAACCGCAGGATCTTCGGTCCTTGGTGAAGACGCTCGTGTAGTAGCTTCATGCTCTTATATCCGTTCCGTCGAACCCAGTGATCCATCGGAGATTCGTGGTCGAACACCTTTGGGCATTGATGAAGTCCATATAGCGTGTTAATAGCCTGTAATTACTCAGCATTGGATTCAAAAATCAAAAGAAAAACGACTTACTTTGCAGTCAGAATGTCCACAAACGATAACGTGTCGAATTCCGCCTCGTTTCACTGCCAATTCCAATGCAGCCGGCTCCGTGGTCACGGATACTTCCACACCCGGAATACCATAATTCGGCGAGTCCGGAATCATATTCCCCGCGTTCCGCACGATGAAGACATCGCCGACTTTCGACTGAATGAAGCGGGATGGAAGCATTCGGGAATCCATGCACGTGAACATCACGGCGGTCGGCTAAATCGGCCACAAATTAGAGGAAAACGTATGAAATCGAACTCACGCTAGGATGATCGCGAATCTGCTCGAACTGCTTGATGAGATCTTTGCGAATCACTTGCCGATAGCGAATAACTCCGCGTAGAATCTTGTCCATGGTTCGCGGAGAGCGAAGACGCCTGGAAATACACGGAAAATCGGATTAAAGATCGACTTAAAGCAGGAACGAGAATAGGAAAGCTCTGAAAGCAACTGCCAAGAGCGATTTTGCAAATGAAGCACGTGTTGATCTCGGCTGGACTAGAGCGGACACAAAGAAGCAAGAGAGAGCGAATGGGCGGCACGTGGCGCGAGGCGAAATCGAAAAGATCGACGTCTTCGGGCGAGGAAGCGGGCCTTCGCCCCGAAGACGAACCGAAGGCGTCTCTAAAAACAGCGAAGAAGCCAGTTTAGGGCGCGAAACTGACCATTGAGCATCCTATCTAGCGGCGGCGATGGCGGCGGCGGAGGAGCGCGTGAGGAGATCAGTGATCTTAAAGATCGATGTCTATGAGACACAGAAGGGGACAGCTGTACTCAGGTGAGACAGGCAGAGCGCTTCTGCAAAGGAGACGAAGGAGAGAACGAAAGAGACAAGTAGGCTTTTTTGGAATCGATTGGGGCACGGCCGATGGTGATGCATAAGCGCTAAATCAGAGATCGGAGGAACAACAAAGAGGCGGAAATATTGAACGCCGAAGGAGCACGCAAACATCAGTGATTATGTGTGCGCTCTGCGGTCAAAGCGATCGAGAAGAATAGGTTGGCAAGATCAGTGAGGTTGTCAGAAGAGGGAGGGACACTCTTCGGAAAGTCCAGAGGTTGAGCGGAGAAAGTGTTTGTTCGAACAGAGGAGATCTGATGGTACCATAAAAGCGCGAAAGATTGAGAATTTGGAGTTCTGGCTGAAAGCACAAACTCAGCGCTGTTCAAAGAGACGCTTAAAAATGAATTCTCCTTGGGGCTCGTAGAGCTTTGAATAAAGAAATCCCTAGAAGGAGGAAAGGGAAGCCTAAACGGAAGCCGTACATACAATACTCACTGTAGGATAAACTCACTCACTCATCGCATCAATATCAACATATACGTGTGGGAACGTAACATACGTGACGCGGAGAGTGGTAGGTTGAAGAAGACCAAACAGGGCAAAGTACTGTTGTCGGACAAGTGGAGTCAGAAACAGGTGCTTTCGATAGGAATTAGAATCGATCGAAGAACGTCCGACCGGCGATACAATCAGTCTTCACCAATTCAAGTGAACCGATCTGGACGAGACCAAGTAGTATCTAGGGTCCCATCGACACAGGGTCCCATTAAGAAGTATGCGAGCTCAGGATGTTTTTCGTAATATCAGATATCCTTTTTTCAATCTTGATCAGTTCCGAGACATTCCGTCAATCAAACTGTTCGCATGTAACACAGAAAAGTCGTCAGGATAGCTGACTTTTAGTCTTCGTGTTGTGTTTTGGTGGCTTGATGGAACATCTGACAGCTCAACGTCAACAAAATGAATCTGCGGAAGCTTAACGTCTCCATGTTTCAATGGTTGGGTGCATAGTTTCAGGGCTGATAAGTGACCACCATGCACAAAAAACTGGTTTTGCCTATACATTATACTACATTTTTCGCGCAACCCACTCATATGCATCTACGAACCTGCGACGCATTTTATAGCCACTAGGAGCTTATGGGGCATTATGTAGCCTCTAGTAGAGTTGTTTGTTGACTTCTTGACTTAATTGATTTTCTTTGCTTTCATCAAAACAAAACAAGACTCTTCACTTCCCCACGACCACATCTTCCATTCCAGCCTCGCACAACTTCTGTTCCGCCCTCGCTTCCTTTTGCACCCTCCGCCATTCAATTAGCTTATCTTGTCAGCGCGCGTAGGTTCGATTTTCCCATGAGTCGTCGCTTTGAAGACGCCTATTCAAAATGGCCGTTGGAATCGACCTCGCTTTGCTCGTTCCGCTCTGCCATTTGTAGAAACCGTTTTTTCTACCGCGAAAGCCTCACTAAACACGCGAGCACACTACACGCTACTTTCACACATCTGATCGCGTTATCGATTCACATTCGCCTCCCAACTGGCTACAATTTCTGTTGTTTACAGGTCCAATCTCCTTTCGGAAGACATGAATCGTCGTATTCAACTTCTTTCCGCCGCAGTCCGGCCGCTCTTCAAAAGTACTCGGTTTGTCTTTGTGTAATTCTCCAGTTTAATCAACATTTTCTTTAGATACTGCTTGTGCTCGGCGTCCACATCCAACGAAATGCAGAAACCACTACAAGGAGTGAAAGTGGTCGAAATAGTCGGCTTGGCGCCTGTCCCCTACTGCGGCCTTGTTCTCGCCGATTTCGGAGCCGACGTGACGGTGGTGACGAAGGAGACAGCGACTATCGAACAAAGACTCAACAGGGGAAAGAAGACGGTGTCCGTGGACTTCAAATCGCCAGAAGGAATCGCCGAGATCAGGAGAATGTGCTTGACATCGGACGTGCTTCTTGACCCGTACCGCCCGGGAGTTCTCGAGAACATGGGGCTCGACCCGGTGGACCTGCTTGCCGACAATAAGAAGCTCATTGTGGCAAGACTAACGGGATATGGCCAAACTGGGAAGTTCGCTTTGGAGGCTGGACATGACATCAACTATGTGGCCATGACAGGTAGAGTCTTTCACTAATAGGGAATTTAGCATCTGAACCTTACCAATGGTGTGTAAATTTTTGGAGGTTCACTGTGTATCTTTTCAGGTCTTCTCCCGACACTCGCGGGGCGATTTAACAAACCCTACTGGCCTCCAGCCAATCTTCTCGCCGACTTCGCTGGCGGCGGACTCACAGCAGCGTTCGGAATCGTCGCGGCGCTCTTCCAGCGTGAACAGAATGGTATGTCCAAAAATTGTGAGCTCAGATATCCGTTCATGGTCAACAGTGGCCTTTCTAGAAGTTTACCCTGTTCGGGATAACGTGAAAGTCCTTCTGTTCGCTTCTCTGTTGTCATCATCGCTCTTTATGTGTGGGCGGATTCGAACCACTGATCCTATTCATGCTAATCTGATGCGGTAACCATTCGGCTATGCCGACGGTGCGAAGATGCCGTTGGAACGCCGGTATGGCAATACCAACCTCGATAGCTTCGAGCGTTTGGTCCTCAGAAGGACTGCGAAGACGCTTTAAGCTCTTTCCCAAACTGGTTAGGCAAGCCTAAGCTTCTTTTCTCCGCACTATGTGTAACTGACTCTCTGTCTGGGCCAAAAAATGAGAGCGAGATTTTTGACAGGAATACGAATACGGCCTCTAGAATAATGGTGGGCATAATAGTAAACTCGTCTTTATATGTGGATCCGTGGTAATTTCACTCATGTCAATTGCAGGAGGAAAAGGCAGTATCGTCGACGTGAGCATGACGGACGGTCTGTCCTATCTGGGAAGCTTCGTCACAATGTACAAGGACCTCGACCTGCTCTGGAACCACGAGTATGCTTCATTCTCAGGTGCTTGCCCAATATACCGTACCTACGAGACCAAGGACGGGAAATACATGGCTGTCGGAGCTCTGGAGCGCAAATTCAACGCTCCCTTCTTCAGAAGTCGGTTATTGGCTGACGTGATCATGGATCTATTGGTTGTTTTAGTGATGGGAGTGAAGACAAAGCTGTCCGAAATGATGGACAAACCAGAGGCCGTCGTGAAGGAGCTTGAGGACAAGTTCAAGACGAAGACACGCGAGGAATGGGTCGAGATCTTTAGAGGTAAAATCAATCTACCCGGGTCTTATTACTTCTTTGGTTCAGATGCCGACTGTTGTGTCACTCCAGTTCTGGACATCGAGGAGGTCGGAGAACACCCTCATCACCAGTCCAGAGATGCCTTCAAGAAGGTTGGGGAGAAGTGGGTGCCGGAACCCGCACCGAGAATATACTCAGCCGAGCAGTTCAAGAAGGCTCGTGAAGACAACCTCAAGTCGAAGATTTAATGTATAAATTGTATGTACATAGTAGGCGGCGGATAAATAGGACCAAAGGAGTGTCTTGAGTGCCAATAGTCAAGATGGTCTCGAGATTAGCTGATCCCGAGAGGGCTCATTGGCGAAGCTCATTAACATTTTTGATTCCGAAGCTCATTAACCAGAGCCCTGGTTCATACAACCCCATGGGATTGGTAACGTCCCTCAAATGTGCCACTCTTGCTTCATTATGTAGATCTTTAAGCCTCCGAACGCATTACCCGAAATTGATCATAGTCAAGCTTCGTTGTTTACGGCACTTGAAGTAATTAGTTCCGTCCTCAGCCTTCAAGGGGTTTGGAGCGCCACACATTGGTACTAGCCTTTAGTATAGTTGCAATATGGAATCACTATTGCAAGGCGAGAAGTACGGTAAGCTAAAAATGTGGGTAAATTGTACCATGGACACGACGGGAATAAAGATTTTCGGATTATCGGCAATGACTACGACCTCAATTTTTCGGAAATTAAGAATCGGCGATTACTGGACAAAATTACTTGACAAAGGCGATTACTCCTCTGGACAAAATAATCTGATATGATCTTAATTTTTGCATCTGGGTGCGTGTAGAATTACCTGGAGGTTTCTTAGATTGTTATGTTTCCGAATTCAGTTAACGAATAGCTTCTTTACAGCTGCTTCCTATCATCAGGATTATCTTCAAAATGGGACTTCACGCGCCTTTTAGTATCAGTAAATCGTGGAATCGCTGTTATGATGGTAATGTTTACTTCCCGGGGTACGATGCATAAAGAGTGCGATGGGAACATTCTAAACTACGAATAGGTACTTTCTATAGATAACTAATCTATTATAGGAATTTTTGGAGGGGTACCTTGAATGCGAGCATGAAGGGTGGTTTCGTCCTATGTAAATTGGAAGATTTGTAAAGGTTCACAAGGTGTCCAATCGCCCCTTAAAGTGGAACGATATCTCTTTAAAGCAGGCCAGTAAGTCGCTGAACTCATTTAACGAAATTCACCATGTTTAGGGCTCGCTGTTTACCGCACTTTAAGTAATTAGGTCTTTCCTATCAACACTCTTATCTTCCAAATGGCCTTTTGCACGTCTCAAGTACGATGTTATTCTTCCCTTCCACATTGAAAGCAATCATTTTTCGCATTCTGACGGCTGTAATTTGTCTTTGTCACAAAAGCGTGCAAGTTTCAAAACCTTAGTCAAATGCATTATACATGGGCAATTGACAATGAAACTTTTACTAGGAGGTAATTGTAGAAGTTACAAGGAGCAGTTCCTTACACGTACGAGTATACATTGACCGACACTTCGGAAACCATCTTAGGACCTATCCTTCGGGAATCGAGGAACCGGCTTGGCACTCCAGCTGTTGGTTCTTTTGTCCAGCTCAAAGAAGTGGCGCTCCTTGTGGTGCTGATGATGAGCGGCCTCCTCGTTGCTGAGAAGAGGTGTTACAGAACCGCTATCTGCAAAGAGCCTATGACATAGAAGGAGAAAGATCAAACGGACCCTTGAAGAGCGACAGCCACTCCTTCTGGTTCTTCGATTTGAACACGTTAATGAGCTCCTTCTCGGCGTCTTTCCCCGCCACACTCACTCCCAGCTCTAAACACGCTACAGTAACCTTTCTAATTCCCTAGGGAATTCGTACTCTTCAAGAAGTCCTCCTGCTCCTTCGGGTCTTTCAAGCCAACGGCAACGCACTTCCCGTCTTTGCACGCGTAAAATCTAAATAATTTATTTGTTTCGGTTGCCATGCGGACATAGGTGAGATGCAGGTCATTATGCGTTAGGAATGCGAAGGATATGGGGGAAAGGACGAGGATAGTATCGGGCTAGTCCATCGGGATCGCGTCTCGGCGTTTACGGAAATTGTACCTGTTGAAGGCAGGCGGGATTCCAAGACGCGAGGTGCGGGCTACACGTTGAACGTAGGCGATGTTCTCGGTTAGGCTCACGTCGAGGATCTGCAGCAGATCAAGGCACAGTTTTTAGGTGCTTGAGGGAGAATGTGTGGTACCTGTCCTTTTCCAGTGTGTTCGCGATCGTACAGGGCCAGGATGATTCCCATGACGCCGTTGGCTCGGGCAGCAGCGTAGAGAGCTGAACTTTTCAGTAATTTTTGATGCAGTCTTTCATACCTTCTGCTTCCTTGAATGTCTCTTTCAACTGGTGTTCGTCTCCATGTTCAATCCGTGAAAGAGCTCCTAGGCACAAGTAACCAGTAGTGTGGAACAGTCAAGCCGCATTTAAGTGGTCTATTTAATAGGAAAACTATTTTCTTTGATATTTTGAGTATTTTTGATCTGCAAATCTACCTTCAACGGAGGATGAAATTCAAGTTAATGAGGTATCAATTTGCAGAGGTACTTTCAATACTAATAATTATAGCTAGTCACTACGAAAATACTGATTAATATGGACGTCCTAAAGGTATAGATATTGCATAAAGTAGCTGTGCAAGGAAATGAACATGTTTTATATTTTTGCAGCCATTATTAGCGTTTTTCGTCGTGCAAAAAAATCATGTTCACATATATTTTTACATTTTCATTTTTTTCAATGATGATTTTTAAAATTTGATTTTTGTTCTACACGAACACATCTAATACAGTAATAATTAGGACTAAGGAACATAATTGCAGTCATGACGTTGTTGACTCATGAAATGACACTCTTTAAATTTTTGACATTTTTAAACTTCATACTTTTTCTGAAGTTCCCATGAGTTGTTTATTTCATATAGAAACATTTTCCACCTTAAAATTTGTGGTACCTGACATTCCAGCATAAGTAGCATCAGCTCCACAAGTGGTCTTCCCTAACTTTCCGGTCTGCCCGTAACCGCTGACGCGAGCGAAGATCAGCCTCGAGTTGTTTTTCATCATCTGCTCGGGATCGATTCCGATCTCCTCTAGTCGACCAGCGGTTAAGTTGTCGATGAGAACGTCGACCTTTCTGGCGATGTTCCTGACCAGATTCTGACCCTCCAGAGTCTCCAGGTCAATCTCACGCCCCTCTTGCATCGTGTCGTTTGACTTGTACGGATCCCACAATTTGGTGACGTCGGCTCCGAAGTCAGCTAGTATCTTGGCGGTAAACTCGCCGGCCGTAGGTCGGGTTAGAAGTGCCACTCGGACGCCCATAAGCGGGTGGGCGCGATCCGATCGGCGAACCTCGCTTTTTGGCGAGATGAACAGGTCGTCTTTAGTGGCGGAGGCCCTAGTAGCGAAGGTGGCCAATCGATCGAGTGATTGTGCCCGCCTAGGGGCATTCAGGATACCGCTAGCCCAGACTCGGCCCAGACAGAGGATCGAAGGCGTTTTGGACATTTTTCTGAAATCAAATGAGGTGATGAACAGGACTCACGGGCAGTCAATAACTATTCTCGCGAGCGTTAGGCAGTGCGACAAACAGCTGAGGAGAAGAGGAGACCAGTGAGCGACACATGCGACTGCTTGTTTACTTGTTTCCAAAGGGGAGGCGACGAGACGGAGACGTGCGGAACAGAGAGAGAGAGAGCAAAGAGTGAAATAATAGAAGTGAAAAACACATAATGACTTCGCAGGAGGTGAGACGGAGACGAGGGAAAACAGATTGGAAGAAACAGCGAGGTTCTTCAGCCGTATTTTCTGATGAGGGAACGCGTTGATACGTAAGCGACCGAAGACATTCTATCATATTTTGACTAGAATTCACCAATGGACGACAACTGCCGACTGACGAGCAATCGATGGGAGTGCCCGTGCCACATAGCATCACACGGTGACATAGCACTACATATTTTTTTTTAAATTAAAAACCCCAAACAAATTAAATTGGATTAAACAAACGTTTTTTTTTCAACGAATACAGGATTGTATTCCGGTAGGGCCTAAGGCGGCTTTTAATTTGGCCGATGATGCGCAAAAGTCTCGGACTGCCTTGACTTAGGATGTAATTAGCAACGCGCTCACTGCGGACGTGTTGCGTCGTGGGAAATGAAGATAAGGAAAGTAATTAAAACTGGTTTTAGAGATAAGTGTTGAGGATTTCTGAGGATCATCAGGGAAAAGTTTATTTTGATTGAGGTTTTCCAGATATTTTTACCCAAAATTGTGACCGTTTAAAAGCCAGAAAGAAGCACAGTGATCCCGGAATAACAAGAGAGGAGCACAAATAATGAAATTTTTAAAGCTCACAGAATTGGAAAAACATTTTTCACTCCGGGAAAAATGATTGAACAATGCGGTCCTACCGAAAGCATTACATGTGAAGCTAATAGTTTCAAACGTTAATAACATTTTTGCACAGTAAATACATGAGTGACAGTTCAATTTACACTTTTTGAAATTTATCGAGTTTTGTTGTTTCTTTCACGCGACACCGTAAACTTTCCTATTTTTGTAACTCTTGTCAGATTGTCAAAGAACTTGTACTTGACGGCTTTAGAAAATTAAACATTTCTTGTCATACAAATTACTCAGATATTGTCGTAAACTTGAAACTCTATATTTTGACTTTCGGATAATAATTTTTTCACATAATTTTTGAATCAACATGGGTTAGGCACTACTCACATGGATATAAACAACTCAGTAAGAGTAAAACTGTACTTGGGGGGAAAACAGCTTTCGGGAATTAAACATTCATCGTCATGCATATTATTCAGATGTTGGCGTAATTTTTCGGATAATAATTTTTATTTTAATAATTTTTGTGATAATATGCGTTAAGCTTGAAGAGTGAGGTAGGCGAACTTGTCGTCCTTGTTGTCCGAAAATTAATCTGTTTACATACGCAGTTATAAATTATTCAATTTACGGTTAAACCGAGTAAACATCTTCTTTTATTTGATTGATTACTACGGACTAACAACAGAAATTACGTTTTGACATTTCCTGATTCTTGTCAACACTTACTACTTTTTTGTGAATAAATTATTAGATTTATTCATCCCGTTTTTCAGCTAGAATAATGCGTTTTTCTAACACTGTGATTTTTGAAATTTGTGCAATGGAAGTCTCATAATTTCTGTTTTAACATAATCTTTTATGGTGGTAATTGAAATAATGCATTGCGTGCACAGGAATAAAGTAAAGTTAAATTTGATGCTGAGCATTCAAAACATATAAATATAGTGAGCATATAAAGTGATCACAAAATTTGGTTTTCACATAATTTTCTAGCATGAAACACGTGCCTCATTTAGTTATTTGTATACACATTATCATATTGTCACCGTGTTTCAGCTGCATTGCAACCATTTACAAAGAATGTCTATATGATTTTTAGCTCAACAATTCGGTAAAGATGAAGAATTTATTTTATTATCGTTTGACGTAATTTTTGATCATACGCAGTGTCAACCCTAAACACCCCATTGTTACTGAAGTTCAAGCTCCCTAATTATAACTCGTAGACCGGGTCAGAAGAGTCATATTCAGTTCTTTGTTACTGACGTAGAAACAATGTTATTATGCTATGTGCACTTTACCTCGTCTACACATTCTCAGTCGTTGTTAGCTTCGACATTTCCTCTCCATGAACTGACGCGCTATTTGAGTCGAAATGCGTGTATGACTTGAGTGCTCACGGCATTTACTGGGCGGTCAAAGAGCTCCTACCTTTAGGAGAAACCTGATCACCCGCAAACAATCTCAAGTAGCGCCGTGTGTTTGCGAGAGTTCTTCTACCTTCCAAATGTTCTGCTCTTTTGTATTTGAGTGCATTTAGGTCCATGGATCTTGCTTCTATTAGTGTTTCTTAGCCAGAGTTTACCTGATATAGTAAATTAACGTTCTCACTGTGTAAATGTTGATATTTTTGCGCTTTTGGGTATATGCCGTATTTTTGTAGCGTTCCATGGGGGATAGCCGAGATTTCAAATATCGCATCTTAACTTAGAATAGACGCTGCTCTTAGTTAAGCAAACCCCTCTTGTTTGAAGTCCCAGCCTTTTATGAAATTGGTCGCGAGACATTTGTACCCCTCTTCGTATACAATTATTTCCAATAAACGCACGGGCGTTTGTGTGTTTACCATAGCTTTCCGACTGCCAATGGCCTTCCGATTACCAGGTGTTCCTGTGCACACGGCGTATGATAAATTATAATTATAATAGTACGAACGAGAGGTACTATTGTAACAGGAACTCGTGAATCCAATAGTGGCTTTAGCTGTTGGCCGCGAAAGTTTAATACCGTATTTTTAATATGAAACGTGGAATTTTTGAAAGTTTTCCGTACGTACAAACGGTTGCAGCACGGTCAGTAGTTTTCATTAGAATCATTTTATTGCGTGCTTTTCTCGATTCTCACCTAGAAGGGCACTGCGTGTCGCAAGGCGGACCGTAGCCGAAATTATCGCTTGCAGTCTCGACCCTAAAGATATTGGTTGGCAAAGCATAGATACATTATAGGAGAAGCACTTTACTTGTTTTTGCATACGTTTAGCATATGTTTTAGTTACGCTTTAGCATTACGTTTTGGCACTGTAGCTACGCGTAATACGCCCAAGAGTAATTTCGCATAAACTGTTTATAAACTTATTTTAACCTCATCAAACAAGTTGTTGACATGTATGTTTTGGTGATTACTAATATTAGAAATGCTAGAGTCCAAGCCGTTTGTCTCACCTTAGCACGGTGACTAGTCTTCATCAGAATCGTCTTATTGTATGTTGCCCTTCTCGTTTTCGTAAATATTGTTGCCTAAGAGTTTGTCGTGCGGGTTGTAAAGTGTCGGTGTGTTAGGTGGATAACATAGAAAGAAGGGAAAAACTATGCCACTGCGAGAAGCAGGCTTCGCGGTTTGTGATTCAAAACTACAATGAACCAAGATTCTGCAATTGTCCAAGTGTATATCTCTCTACAGTCACTTTATTTATTTTTGAAAGCGCCGCTTCTAAGCCTTTATTTTTTTATATGCGTCTTCTGTGCAATAAGAACGGGAAACCTTCGAGCCTTTCCGGCCTCATATTTGTTATCATCAGCTATTACCGTTCAGTAATAACCAGATGTTCTCTCATTTTATGTTTGCTTTTGCGGACAGGTTTTATCCGAGGAACTACTTCCTCAGTTTACTTGGAACTCGGCATATCGGGTAGCGCAGAATAGACCACCTTTCCTTTTCCTTGAAGGCTGTTTTGACGGCAATCGACTGTTCTTGGTAATTAACGCAGTTGGCGCTTGGAAGCTGTTTCTCACACCACATTGTATCTTCGCGAGCTGGACGCGCCTTTGATCAGCTCTGTTCTTCGCTATTACAATTTCGTTATCGTATTTTTGTCCACTCGTCCAAGAATCATTACAGATGTCGCTTAGCGTCGTCGATGGACATTATTTCGTCGGAGATGTGGACTATTGTGAACTCGGCAAAAGAATGTCCGAGAACGTGTACTACCGTACTCTAATGGGATCAAAGATCGTCGTTTGCCTTGTAGGAATCTTTCTCTGCTCCTGTCTTCTAATGAGCAAGGTTTGTGCTAGTTATGCTTTTGCAGAGTGAGGCACTCCAGCACTCGGTGAGGCAATTTAATGCCAAAGCTCAGTTTTAATTGTTGTCATTTTTGGACCACTGCGTTTTCCTCATAAAGCTGCATCTGTGTAGAAAAATGAAAAAATATGCTGCTTACGAAGAAACACAAATTTATTTGATTTTCTTTGTAGTTCCCTCCGTAAAATCATTTTGGATTGCAGGTGAAATCAGTTATCATGCACATCCACGCACGCATACTTCTCCACTACCACGTCATCGTCACCCTTGTGCTCACCTGTAACTACCTCTGGATCTCCATATTCGAAACCGTCAGACACAGCAGAGCAGTGGACCCTACGGCTCCGTGTAACTACGTCATGCCTCGCTGGCTCACGTTCTTCCCACACTTCATCACAGGGAACATGATCTATTGCCAGATCCTCAGCTGCTTCTTCATCACTGTGGAACGACTTATCTGCACCTGCAAGATCAGAACTTATGAAAACACAAATTACAAGTGGACTCTAGTGACTGCGTTGGTAGCGATGGTAAGTGGTCAAAAATTTGTTTATTATTTTTTTACATTTACAACTTGTAATTTAAAAATTCAAAAAGCAGATGGAAATTATTTTTTCACTTTTAACTAACAGTAAACAGGTCCCTGATTCTTATGCTGCTTATTTTTTTTACATGCTTATTATATGGATTTGAAAAAATTACACCATTACATTTTTTTCCAATAACATTTTAAAAATTGAAAAATGGGCTAAAGGAGCCAAGCCAGAGGACACAAAATTGAAAAAAAAGCTGGATGGTCAATTCGCTCCGTTCCTAAACATTTACAAAAAAAATCTACGAAGACATTTATCTAGATTTCATTCCATACTATAATAAAAATAGTATAAAATCTTTTGCAAATATTTTTGTGACGTTGATTCTGTATGCACCAAACAATATATAAATAAAATAAAAATAAAATAATCATGTCATACAAAATAATCATGGTTGATCATGCACAACCAATTGGTGGGCGACAAGAGTAAAAGTGTGCAAATACTTATTTTTATTTTACTATTTTTTACATTTCTAAGAATGCAAAATCAAAATAAAAAAAATTGCTTGTGATGGTGGGTAACGACGAATTTGGTTGCAAAATAAAAAAATGCTGGATAATCAACTCACTCTATTTTAATGGATTCCAGCAATTTTGTTTCTCTTTGGTGATTTTTGCATATTTTATAAAACGCATTTCAGACCCTAACTGTAGTTCTTTGCTCTTATCTGGTGCTTGGCAGAACAGCCAGCTGGGAAACCCGACTCTTCTACTTCTCGTTCCGCGACACGACCAATCACGTTTACGGAACTGTAAAGTGCTTAATGACCTTTATTTATAGCAAAAATATATTTTTAGGGATTCGTAGTGGGTCAGTTCTTCTGTGA